>JAUPMG010157684.1:0-10882 GCA_031762675.1 Pachysandra terminalis | reverse complement strand
CCATCTACACCTCAAAAAAGGAAATGGGCGTGAAAGCCATCAGCGGCCAAAACCGAGAAACAGAAACACCTAAAGATCAATTCAAATTAAAAAATATAAATTGATCTAGCCTGATTATAGATTCAAATAAATGATAAATAAAAAAAATGGAGTTGTTGAAGCTCTAGAAATAATGATTCAAAACTAAAAATCGACTCCCTCAATCACTAACTTTCAAAAGTAGAATTGGAATTGAATGTTGTATATTTATCATCACTGACAATTTATAAAATTAATTCAAAATAAAATAAAAAATATCAACTACCAATTAATCTTAGTTTTGTGAAGCATTAAAAGACTAAATTTTTTGGGTGTAGCATATCAAGAAATCCAACCACTATTTTCCTTTTGCATCATCGATTTCTCTCTGAAGAGAGGATAATATTTAATCACTGCCAACTTATGTGAAACTGAGGTGATTGGAAAAGAAAAAGAAAAACCTAAACAAAACTAAACCAACATTTCCTCAGAAGCGATTCAATTTCCATCTCCATGACTACGCTTGTAACTGTAGTTTTCTGATCACACACAAAAGTGAGGCGAAAACCGCAAAATATTATTTAAAAATAAACGAAGATAACAAAGGAATATAAATCTGGCCGTTATCTTTAGACAGGTCAGCTATTTGAACTATCAAAGCCCGACAGCAACGCCGAACGGCGAACTTTAGCACGAGCAATAGGGCTTTCTTCGTCAGTTGAGCTTTCTTCGGAGAAGAAGACTGGAGGAGAAGAAACGGAATATTTATTTTATTTTTTGTTTATTTTCAAAAACTGACGTTTTGCTAAACTTATGCGTGCAGAAGAAATAGCCACGCGTCTTTTTTATACGCGTGTCGATCATATTTTTATCCATGTGTCAGTCGTCTTTGTTAATATTACACATGCAAAAGAAAGAGCTACCTGTCTTTTTTATACACGTGTCAATCGTCTTTTTATCCGTGTACCATTGTGACGTGTGTTACTATTTTGAAAGAACAAATTTTTTCAGGGGCATAAAAGGATATATAACTATAGATGAAAATAAAAAAATTAAATTACAGAATTTAATATTTTTTTGATTTATATAGCAAATATTGGGCCTTCCTTTCTCTCTTTACCACTTAGTTTTGATTTCTCTCCCAACCGATCCTCTTTCAACACGTATCATTGAAGATGTTCCTTTCTCTTTATTGCTCTATTTTCGTTACTCTCCTAATCGATTCTTTCGACCGATATCATTGAAGATGTAATCGCATCCTCTACAGCAAATGTCGAGCAGCATTCTATACAACACCAATCAGGGGGTGCCACATGAACAAGGTACCCCTTCGATAAGCCAACATCTCAATGGTGCTGTATGGATTGTAGCATTTGCTGTAGAGGATGTGGGGCCAAGAAAATTTGTGTCCTTGTTTGGAGTTGAAAGAAAAGTTTAAGGGCAAAACAGGAATGACAAACTTGAACAAAAGTAATATGAGAAAGAAAAGTTCAAGGGCAAAACAAAGATAACAAAATTGAAGAAAACAACGATAACAAAATTGAAGAAAAGTTCAAAGGCAAAAATCGATAGACTTGAAGGAAAAGTTGAAGAGCAAAACGGGAATAACAAAATCCAAAGAGTGATGACATGAGAAAGAAAAGTTCAAGGACAAAACAGGAATAAAAAAACTGATGGAAAAGAAAAGTGCAAAGGCAAAATGGAAATCGAACATACACTGATTCTTAGAGTCTTCATATCATTGCCATGTGGCATCATACGATACAATGAGTGGCAAGTAACAACAACGTCGGTTTTAGTATACAAACGATTAGAGTTGAAAGAAAAAAAGTTATTACAGGGCAAAATGGGTATAAAAGAATCGAACAACTCAAGAGATGGATATAAATATTGATATAGATTATTGTTGTCATTATTATTATTATTTTAATTATTGAGAAATAATAGAACTTTTCATGGAAAGTTTGGCAGTTCATCCAATATATCATAATCACTGCTTAAAAATACTTATGTTTGATTTGGTGTAAGTAATGCATTAATATGACATTGCCATGTGTTCATATATAACTATTTTAAGTTAAATTTCCACCTTCGAAAAATTGGTACGCAGTACCGGTATGGATATAGATACTGGTACGTTTATCTAGAAAAAGTATCGGGTACGAATCATATAAATATTTTTATAATATAGCATTTATTCATCTACTGTTAAAATTAGTATTTATATTAAATTCTTTTTATTTAAAACAAATATATTATATGAAAATCTACAAAAAAAAAAAAAAAAAAATCAATATTCAAATATAATTATGCAAAGAAAAAAAAAAGGTTATAATAATAAGAGTTCTTAAAAACTTCCACTATGTTATTTAATTACCTTTTCTATTATTAGTTAGCTTTTATGAGGGGGTATTTTTTTTTTGCTATCCATTTTGTACCGTTTTTCTATATTTAAATGTAAAAGAAATTGAGTTGTAGAGCCGGGCTTAGGCTTAGAGAACTATATAGTTGGGTCGGACGGGGACTTGGTGTTTCTGAGCCCAAAGGTCAAACTTGGTCAGGCTTGGGCACACTAGGGCTGTAAACGAGCCAAGCCGAGCCAAGCTTTGCTCAGCTCAGTTAGGGTTCATAGAATTTGGATCAGGCTCAGGCTCAGCTCAAGCTAGGAAAAACATTTTGGCTCAAGCTCGGCTCAGGCTCGCAAAAGCTCAGTTCGGGAAAAGCTCGGCTCGTGCTTATACAAGTCATTAATTTTGTATTTAAATCAAATACCAATAACTAAGAATTTGACTTAAACTCAACTCGTGTTTATACGAGTCATTAATTTTGTATCTAAATCAAATATCTAACTAAGTATTTGACTTAAACATTGTTCGTGTTTACATGAGTCATTAATTTTGTATTTAAATCAAATACCAATAACTAAGTATTTGACTTAAACAATGCTCGTGTTTATACGAGTCATTAATTTTGTATTTAATGATTAATATACATATATATATATATATATAATACTTATGATACATAAATTTATATATCATATATGACTGAGCCGAGCTTTAACCGAGCCGAGCCTACTCAAGCTCAGTTCAAGCTCGTTAAAATAAAGAGCCTGCTTTTGGGCTCAGGCTCCGCTCACGAGCCTAAATTTCGAGCTCAAGCTCGGCTCGTTGACAACCCTAGGATGCACACGATAGTTATTGTATTAGTGTCCAAAGGTTGGCCAAGTGAAAAATAATTTTGTGCCACATCGGGGATCTGTCTGAGGAGGTCCAAGTACAATTTACCCTTTTTAAATAAATAGGTTACTACGAGGGAAAGATAGTAATTACGCAATTTTCGTTATTGTCATCTATCTAAAATCTTCAGAAAACACAGGCGGTCTGTTTGCCAATGTCAGAACTAGGGGTTTAAGTGCAATTTACTCAAAAAAAAATGATTTATTAAATAAGTGGGTAATATGCCAATACACATTCTTTAACTAGATTGTGTTGCCAAAGCGTCAGCTGATGATTTTCATCCTTCTAAGTATAGAAACACCTGATCAAAAAGGCCTAATTCAACTTTTAATCCCTTCAACAATATCTTCGAAGTTCTTCAAAGAAGATCCACCTTGACAAACACTATTCATGGCTGTTTCTTTCAGCTTAAGAGCATTTGCTCTTATCTCCTCTTCTCCCTGTAGTTGCAACACTTTTTTCTTGATTTCCTGTTTTGTGATGATCCCACTTTCATCTGTTTCAAAACTCAAACCTACCTTCCAGATATCACAAATGTAGCTTTGGTTGAGGAACTGATCAGCAAAGTAAGGCCAACATAAGAAGGGAACTCCCATGCTTAGTCCCTCCATTGTTGAGTTCCAACCACAATGGGTTAAGAAGCAACCAACAGAAGGGTGTGCCAATACCTCCTTCTGCGGAGCCCAACCAACCCTGTTTCCCCGTCCGGCAACTCGAGCTTCGAATCCATCAGGATATTCAACAATTGGCCCGCGGGTGAGGTCAGGACGTACAACCCACAAAAATGGTTGTCCAGAAAGTTCAAGCCCAAGTGCTAATTCAGCAAATTGATGCTTATTGAGGATTGTAAAGCTTCCGAAGGCAATGTAAACAACGGATTTGGCCGGTTGCCGATCGAGCCAGCTTAAGCAATTCGACTCCTCTGGCCAGAATTGTGCAAGCCGACTGCTTGCAAGTAATGGGCCAATGGGCAGAAGATTTGGAACGAATTTGAAAAGTGACGGCTCAAGCTCATAGAATGAATTGCAAAGGACGAACTCAGCAAGTTCTACGGCTTTGTTGTTTCTGAGTATTAAGTTGTAGATGGATTGCTGTGTGGCTGGGTCACCAACACAAAGCCATACTAAGTGGGCTGTGTTCATCGCCGGCATTGACGGAGATAGACGGATCATCTGGTGTTTGGAAGGAATTCCTGCAGAATAGATTGACGGACTTGCCGCGTCAGTCACCGAGTTGACTCGTTAAATTGTACTCAATCAATCAATCAAAAGGGAATTGCTTAGTACTTACCATTAGCGTTAATCACTCTATCTTCAATCAACTTAGGAATCTGAAGTGTCATAGCCAATAGCCCGACGGATGCCGGCCAAATGGCAGCTCGTCGGATTCCCATCTTTTCGGCTACCTCCAAGGCCCACCCAATGCTCCCATCAGCGATTACAAACGATATTTTATCGTCAACTTCGGACTTATTTATCATCCTAATCAGATCCTCCAAATATCCAGGCATTACACTTAACATCATATCAGTTAATTTTCCTAGATCATTCCTGTCCTCGTCCGGTCCCAACCCATCTCGGATCCACACCAAACGAATGGGACCTTCTGCGTCGCAATTCTTGGGTATTGCAGCCATGATTCGATCGTGATTGAACTTGGTATTAACGAATGTGATCGAGAAACCGCGATTGGCCAAGTTGTGTGATAGCTCCATGAGGGGCATGACATGGCCTTGGGCTGGGTAGGGTATGACCAACACATGTGGCTTGCCAATGGTAGACATTGTTCTGCACTGAATTTAGCTCAAGGTCTACTCTCCCCATGCTGCTCAACACACTATATATGGCACTTAATGAACAAGGCTTCTGGGTTTGGCTGAGGACCCAATGCGAATGGTTTGTACTCTTGTGTTTATACGTTTACTTGGATCATATAGGAATTCAACCCACCCTTTTTTTTTTTTTTGGGCTTAAAACAAAATGCTTTGTCTTTACTTTCAACATATCTCCTAAACAAGTTTTAGACTTTTTGAAATTTCAAATTATTTAAGTGTGACGAATAAATTGGTAGATAAATAAGATTAATGAAGAGATAGTAACAGAAATTAATGATAATGATGAGCTAACTATAAGGGTTGTCAAAGTCTACCAACCTGAACACCAGAAGATTCGAAAACTTGACTTACACTAGTCTAAGCCAAGGATTGGCCATTCTAATGCAAGTTTTTCCTTTTTCAGAAAATTGAATGAGGTGAAAATAAAGGAAGAAAGGTCAGGAGAACAATTAGAAATATTTAGAGAGAACACCACAGAAGGGCTTTGAAATGTGAGTTTTCTCAGAAATCTAGGAAGCTTAGAAATCCAAGAGAGGTCCGGGATCGGTCCCCTTTCCAATGGAAGTTTAGGCTTTTATAACCGGACTCCTACGGATAAATCAAAGTTTATTACAATTGTCATCACTCGCATGTTGTATTCGACATGCAAGCCCCACGTTTTGCTTCTCAAACAACGCACGAGATATGCACGAACGTGTGCCACTCCTCGAATGACACGGAAGACTTAACCATTACTTTTCGAGTGACATGGAAAGCTTATATGCCATTACTCGAGTAGCACGTGATATCGATATGTAGAACACTTAGCACAAACAAATGAGGCGTAGACGCATTCTCTGTGATGAAAAGTCCCTTGATGTGACATGGCATATGTAAGCTTGATGGGACTTTCTCTCTGGCCTGCCATTCCTAAAAGTCTCTATATTTTCCCCCTTATTGACTAATTATGTGATAGTAGTACCAACATAACAAATAATTTAAGAAATACCTTGAGCCATATCTTGTAAAGAAATTGTGACTCCTTGGATTGTAGAGTTGCTCACCCTTGATACCGAGTAAGGCCTTGTGCATTCTCTCTCCTCACTCGCCCTTAAGATTGGCTTAGTGATGGGATGCCACAATACTTTAAGTTGTGAATTGTTGTGAGTTGAGAGAAGGACCAAGAGCCTCCCTTTATATAGCCTCATGGATTCATTCCATCAATGAATCCTCATAAATAAAATGTCTCTTTATCTTACTCTAATTAATTAATGTTAAGTGTATTAGATGGTTGTGCCTCCTTAGTTGAATTCCAAGAGACATGCATTTGAAATATCCAGTCATTTAAATAAACATTAAGTCACCTTGTCGATTATGAAATCCCAAGAACCATCGTAAAGATCAATTAAGAATTCCAAAAGACTTGATGTGGTAATAAGGCCACTTAGGTCCAGTACCTTTTTTTTTTTGGAGGTTAAGATTGCATTTGGCCAGGCTTGTTCTTTTGGATAAGCACTTATTGGATAAGTGACTCAATGGGAGCACTTATCCACAACAACAATAAACTTCTTACTTCAACAAAGTAGCGTTTCGTAAATACATTTATTTAAGTGCTTATGAAAGTTTAGGGGTAAAATAGGTATTATGAAAATATTATTAAACTTTAGAGTGAAGAAATATTCAACGGATCTAGCCCTAGGATGTGGTCCACAACACATGTACCATAACTAATGGTCGATTAGAGTGAAGAAATATTCAACGGAAGTCTTATTCAAAAACCAATCAGATGTACTATTTCAACCATGATTCATAATCTAGAACAAGGTTGATATAAGGCTTATACATTGTGTTAGGCATTGCCTAACATTGTAACTCACACTCACACTTTTTTCTAGGAATTCTACCTACGGAATGTCCACACATCCCATCTTCCTTTCAGGGAATGAAACCCAAAGGCAAGATGAGCCATCGTCTTTTCTGGAATATACCACCCAAAGGCAGGAATAGCCATCGTTTTTCTTTCAGGAAATGCAACCCAAAGGTAGGAAAAGTATCATCTTGTTTTCAAGGAATATGACCCAAAGGCAGGAATAGCCATAAACATCACCAACACAACTAACTCGTGCATATCCACACACTCACATCAGAATATCCTTTCTTAGGAATTCCAGAAGCAACCATGATCTCTCTAGGATCACTCAACAATTCTCATGCATATCTTATGCCTAGATCTCATATGGATTCCACACATGCCACATGCATAACTCATGCATATCATGTCCACACATCTAAATTCATCATCTTTATAACTGTCACGGGTTAAAACAGTAGCATATAATCTTTCATAAGTCATAGCATTCGATATCAGTTCACATAAGGCAGTCAAAACATGAAGATTACATCACTTTGATTCATAACTCATCACACACATATTATTCTGAGATATAAATACCACGCAACCTCAGTGAATCCTAAATCACCTTTTGGTGAAATTTCATGACAATTGGCCAACTTGGCCAATTGTCGGTCGATCGACACTCGACCGATGCTATCGGTCGACTCTCTCAGTCGACCCAAATTCTTGGTCGCCTAGCCTGAACCCCCTCTGAGAAATTATGGGTCTCTGTCAACCGAGGGTCGACCTAACCCCTCTCTGTCGGTGTAACAACCCAAAAAATTTAAATAGAAAATTATTTTACTAATAAGGGTGCAATAGTAATTTAATAGAATTATAAAATGAACCATATCCTTAAACATTTTTATATAAGATTACATCACTTTGATTCATAACTCATCACAGACATATTATTCTGAGATATAAATATCACACAACCTCAATGGATCCTAAATCACCTTTTGGTGAAATTTCATGACAATTCGCCAACTTGGCCAATTGTAGGTCGATTGACACTCAACCGACGCTATCTGTTGACTCCCTCAGTCGACCCAAATTCTCGGTCGCCTAGCACAAAACCCCCTCTAAGAAATTCTGGGTCTCGGTCGACCAAGGGTCGATCGAACCCCTCTCGGTCGGTGTAACAACCCGAGAAATTTAAATAGAAAATTATTTTATTAGTAAGGGTACAATAGTAATTTAATAAAATGATAAAATGAACCATATCCTTAAACACTTTTTTATAATTACCATATATTTATTATATTTTAGGTTATTGTATGAAGATCTTGTATGATCACACATCAAAGCATAATCTACTGTTTAAGACTTAATTAAGTATTGGGCTTAATTAATTAGTCTTGTAATTAATTAAAAGGAATTGGGCTTAAGTGATTAAGTATGGGCTTTAATTACATTAATTAATTTGCTTAATGGGCTTAAGTTGTTCCTTAAGGCCCAAACCCACAAATTAGACTTAAAACATAAGAAATTCGTTTTTAATTAATACCTTCTAGAAAACTTAAGTTATGGTTCAATTAGGAGTCCCTAATAGCTTAAAATTAAAGCATACTAATTGTATTAGGAATCTAGGTATTTTATAATCCTAACCTTAAAAAAACAAGATTTTTAGGTCAATCTTAACCTAGGAAAACCCTAAGAAACATGGGAAGACTTTGGGAGAGGAGATCTAACACCTCAAAACTCTAGAAGCCTAGAAGATAATGAAAGAAAAGAACTGCAACACCAAGATTCTGCAATTCATGTGAGTTTTCCTTCATTATCTTGTGTATTTACTTCTAGCCTAATGTTATAACATGAAGGAATTCTTGCAATTTATTTGTAAACCCTTCCTCGTGTTCTTATAAGTAAAACCCAGAAATAAAGACCCAACAAAGATAGAGTAATCATCATCATCCGTTAAGAAACCGAAAAGAAGAACTGGAAAATTACCAAGATCAGAATGTATCTATTAAATAACACTTTCTAAATATTTTATATAATTTATTTTATATTTTCATAATATTCAGTTGTTCGTTAGGAACCTAGAAAAACAAATTTGAGGTGATTATGATAAGTATTTAGAAAGTAATGACCCAAACACTGAACATACGTCAAAGTTGAAAACCTAGAAAATTACCTTTGGGTTAGGCTGCCAACCCAGATCGGTATACCGTGAGTATGCCGATCCCCTACCGACAGTAGACCCACAAACCACACTTTTTTGACACTTTTTGATTCTTGGACCACTTAGACACCTTATTAATGTAATTTTAGGTATTTTTGAAGAGTTTTCAAGGTTATTAAGACTATAGTACATGTTTAACCCTATATTATTAATATAAAAACCATACACGAAACATACTTAGATGTAGATGAACCTTTGGGAGAAGTCCCAAACCAAAAAGCCTAGTAATCTAGATCGACATACCCAACGGTATACCGTGACCCTGCCGATCCAGCCCAGAATACATAAACAGCTCACTGCCTAGTATGTCGACCACCGGTATACCGTGACTCTTTTGTGACCCTACCAATCTCCAAATCCCCTTATATTATTATGAAATTGTTCTAATTAGACCCAACCAGACCACCCTGTAAAACCTAATGCAATTTGGCACACCTTGGTATCCATTGGTATACAGTGACTGTGTCGATCTCCAATATTGACCTAAATTGAAATCTAAGACTTTAAACACTTGTAAAATGTTAAACCTAGTTGATTTATCATGTTTCCAAGTACTGGGAATACTTCTATCAAAATATGACCTCTTATACCTAAGATTCAACTCTTTAAGACTTCCCATGACAGTATGAAATTCTAAGATGCATAGGGAATTAACCCCACAACACTTCTAATAGTATTACCTTCATATTATACGCATGCTCAGATATTTGTTTTATGATGTATAAGCTTGTTAATATCATGTTCTGACCATATGTGTGTTTTTGACAATGTTAAGGATTGATTTGCATAAAAGACCATTAATTGTGTGGAAATCTCATCTCTAATTCAAGTAAGACTTATTATACTATTTATGACTCTCTCATCATACCTACATGTGTATTTAAACTATATATACATTTAACTATGTGCTTATATTAGCCTAGAATAATGGGAATGTGTCTCATGTGCTTGTTGTTTTGAATATATGTCTGGGAAATCATTGTGTGTGCATTGCACTAATAAAAGGGTTTGAATTTATGTGTTTCATATTGACTACCCAGCTGAGATGGCTTTCCAGATATCCTATAATTGGAGTACATAGTACTTGGCCAATAAACGATACTATTAGGACTCATGTTATGGCTTTGACCATTTACTTGTCCATTGAGAGACTACGTGTTTTCTTTCCACCCAAGGTGAGGGATAGGCCTTGTATGGGGGTCCCAACATACTTGTGGTAAGATGATAGGTGAATGATAGGCCTCGTACGGGTTCCTAAGCTGAATCATAAGCCACTTTTGTTAGTAGATCAAATAATGCATGGCTCACTGAGGAGATTTCACATTTGTGATGCTTTGGATGTGTTCCCCTGATCGAAAATAATAGTGGAGATTGTGCCCATTAGATCGCAGCCCGTAGAAACTATAATGCACGCATGGAATAATCTTATATCATAGTTATGTATGAGGGGATGAATTCATATTACTGGGACATCTTGAGTATTTGAATAGAAGGTCATGTGTGGGACCGATAAACAATATTCAAATGCCAAACTACATGCATTGCATTCTATATTCTTGTTGATATTATTATTGTTATCTTGTGTATAATGCACTTCATAATCTAATTAATCATATAGATTTAGGCATTGTAGACATTTATTTGCCCCCTGCACTCCCCGAGGGCGCCGCCCCCACGAGGCGCACGGCCTCTCGCCTCCCCCTAGGCCGAGAGGCCCCCCACAGGCCCTC
>JAUPMG010157673.1:0-10882 GCA_031762675.1 Pachysandra terminalis | reverse complement strand
GGGGTGATGGTGGTGGTGGTGTGGTAGGCTTAAATACAAGGGCAAAATAGTTTGAAACGTGTAAAAATTGATGATTTCCATTAAGTTTCGTTAGTGTAGGGGAGGTCCATGTCCGAAAAGAGATAGTAGAGAGGATGTATTTATCCTTTTGAGAAGGATATGAGAGGTATATGGGTATTATACCAACCCACAAGGGAGGTTTGTGGAATTTACCCTATATTTAATGTTAGATAGAAATAGATTTTTTTATAATATTTATTAAAAATATAATGTTAATTAGGTGATGTCGATGATTTATGATTTTATTAATTTGAAATTTTATCAATTTAAAATTAAAATTAAAATAATTAATTAATAAATTAAAATTTAAACGGGTTGTCAGATTAAACCCGTTTATGGGCAGGTTAAACTCGGTTTTGGTAGATCCGATTTTAACAATTATTCCAATTTTAATTGATTATTAGATTAATTAAATTATCTAAAGCATAATAAGATAACGACTTAGAGCAAAAAAAAAAAAAAAAGATAATGACACATGCAATTTTTACGAGGTTCAGTAAAAACCTACTCCTCGGGGCCACGCCAAGACGTTGAACAATCTATTAAGTTATCAAGATTACAACCATTAATCATACTTAAACAAAATGAAGACTCCTAAATTTCTGTCGCCGTAATTTAGAATCAACTTCTTGGACTTGTTCAGTGAGCACCACTCGACTTCAATGTTTGCATAGTTGAACTCCCTTCAATCTATAGACTGTCTTCTCCCGAAGACTCCAAATTCTTCTCTTGAAGAACTGTAAACTTGAAAAGCTCAAAAGTAATAAACTTGAACACTTGAGGAGTTGCTTAACTTGCATCTATTGGAAGGTTAATATAGAGCAGCATGAAGATCTGAATCAAATCTTGGATAATGATAAGATTTAATGTTGTAACATTTGTTGCAACATTAACTGAACGAAAAATTTGATTCCGATTTCAAAAATAGAATCTCTTTATCCATTTTGAACTGATCTAATCTTTTGAGAGCCTTCTATAAAAATCTCTTAAACAAATCCAAATCTTCTTATCAAATCATAAATTCCTTAGCCAATCTAAATCCCCTGATATTTAGATAGATAAAACCGAATCCTATTAAGTTGAGATTAAGTTCAACTTAAATTAGGACTCTCTCATTTAAACGCATGGCCAACTGTACAAAATCTTTAGCAATATCCGAAAATATCTTCTGAATCTTAGTTGAAAAATACTTTTGATTTTGATCAAGGTAATCAAAATAAATCTTCTTGAATTTGAAATTCAAATCTGTTAGATCTTCTGATGAAAAACCATTGCTACAATCTAGCAACACATAACAGCAAACTAACGTTGCAAATCTGAATTTGAACTCACCTTGAATAACTAACAATCTCTCCCTTCGGCATTTTTTGGCAAAATATCAAACTAACCACTCACAACATATTCAAGAAATAAATAACATTCAAAGTTAGCAAAATCAGAGAATTAACAAACATTAAACTAACATTGTCATAACAGAGTTAGCAAAAGCAGACAATCAGCTAACTAGCATAGTCATAACAGAGTTAGTAAAATGCAAACTATCATAGTCAACAAAAATCAGAAATTCAGAAAACTAAGAGAGTTAGCACAAAATCAGAAATTTAAAAAGTGGAATAATCAGTCAAAAAAACAGAATATTTTCTTCTCGGTCTACTCCCCCTTTTTGTCACAAAAATAGCCAAAGATAAGTCCTCAAGAAACTTTCACTTTAGGAAGTAACTGCATCAGTACCAAACCCAGCAAGTTGAGCTAACAAGCTCTCAATCTTCCTTTCTTCTCAACAAGCTTCTTTCGAGTAAGCTTGACCTCCTTCAATTTAGCTTCCAAAAATTGAATCATCTTCTGTTTATGAATAGTTGAAGGGGTTGTTGCAGAAGATGTTGCAACATTAGGTACAACAGTAGAGTGAACAGGTTATTCAACAATTTTCTCCCTAACATCACGTACATGTCTTACAGAAAATAGCTTGTGAAAAACCTTGATTTGCTTCCTAGGATTCTCCAGCACTTCAGTGAGACCTTTTATCTTCTTTTGAGACATTAGTGTCTCAAAAATCAATGAAGGAGAAGGTAGAATCCCATGAACAGTCTCGGCCTCAGCATGCATGAAAATTTATTCAAAGATACGTTTTCCCATATCAAATGGTACTCCAGTACCAATCATGTACAGTAAAGAGGCTAGATTACGGGAAACAGATGTAGTATGCAAGTTAGGAAGCCAATTAGCCAGAGCAATCTTTTGTAAAACCAAATATTTCACACTCAAATCAGCTAAAAGGAAGGAGTTAGATTCAAGCCATTTGGTAAAGCCACTCCCAGTTAGATCAGCAATAACAATATTCATATCTAAGTCTTGATCAAATGCCCTTGCTTTCTCAGAAGAAGGTGAGGGACATCCATAATACTCACTAATGAGCACATGAGAAAATTCAAACGCATGACCTCTCACAAAGATTTTGCAAAAACGAGAAGAAGAGGGATTAGAAATTTCCATATGCAAATGAGAATAAAATTCAAGAACCACATTCCTCACATAATATTTTGCTATAGAGACAGTTCCAAACAGTTCTCGGTCCTTAATCAACTGAACTATCCCTACATTCTCATGATCTTTAATGTTGATCACCCTTTCTGAGTGCAATTTTCTCTTAGTAACAAAATCCCACATTTTCTTATTGAAATCAGAATAAAATTTGGAAGAGTTTTCCTGATATAACACATACCCGGGTCTGTATTTTGAGGAGACTTTTTCTTCTTATCAGTCTTCTTTGCAACCCGTGAAGATGGAGTCTTTCCCTTAGACCCAGTGCCCTTTGGAGTTACTTTAGAAACATCATTTGAATCTGATTCTTCTTCCATGAATCGAGCAGCTTTGGAGCTTGAAGTTCCATGCAATGGAAATTGAACCTTGGAATAGGTTCGAGGAGGTTACCAAGAGGGAAACCCTGGAGAGGAAACTTGTTCCAATGCTGGTGGCTATGATGGAGTCATCTGAGCTTTATTAGCCATGGATGGTGATGGCTGAGACAAAGACAGTCCTTCTCCAGTTTCACGAACCGGCTCTGAAAGATTATGCGACTTCAATGACGTTGTCTCTTGTGATTGAGGAAGATTTGTTCCAGACCTTTTCCAGGGTCAGAAATATCTAGAATGGTAAAACCTTGCATAGGAATACTGATTGCTCAAAAGAGCCTCTTTGTTTGGCCATGCCGGATTTGGATGAAGATGAACCAGACGACAATGTCGCTCCCTTCCTTTTCTTGGCGATCTCGGCTGACAAGCCACTACAAGAGTTCCTAGTGCTCACCATTTTCGTGTATCCCATTGAGATTTAAGCAAACACAACCCAAGAATTTCTGAAGAGAAATTTGGGGGTTAGGGTTTTGTGAAGAGCCAAAAAAGATTTGAATGAGAGGAAGATGAAGACACACAGCTTTAGAGTGGGTTTTAAGATTTAAACCCATCCAAACTTAAAAAGCCCATTTATACTCTCATAAACACAGTCCAAACATGAGGCATCACTTATTTTCAAAATTCAGTTAGGATTAACTGAATTGACAAGAACTCGAAGTCCATGGAATATGTTGTAACATAGTTAGCAACATAACAAATAAGTTAAACCAAGCTCAAAAAATCCATTCATTAAAATAAGAACATAAGTCAATAAAAAAATTCTAAATGCATGAAAAATAAATATGAGCATTCTTAAAAGACTAGTGAGTTTTCATCTTTACAATATGCAAAATTTAGCACTTGAACTGAAATTACTCAAGATCAGACTCAGATTGATCAGAATTTTGAACCAAATGTGTGTGTGCTCAGCATACAACATCCTTTATAAATCTATTCATATTTCCAACTTTTTGTTTCAAATCAACTTTTGAAAGATCTATTGAAAAATCCCTTGATAAATATTTTCTTTTTTTTTATTTGATCAGTTGGTAGCTTTCACTCTATCACTAAGGTAGCTCTTTTCTCACGGTCGATCTTCCTCTAAATATTGGTGATACATAGGCCCATATTACTCATGGATAGCTTCACACAATAGTGTAGGTAGCCCTTTCCGATGAAAGCCACATTTTGTTTTATATATCACACACATAAGAATCCAGAGAAAATCAACAAGTTCCTTCAAAAATCTTCTTAACTGAAGTTGTACTAATTTCAAGTGTTCAGTCCAAAATGCTATTGCATTGTGCTCAAATCTTTTGGTTCTCCTCCAAAATCATTTTTAATCCAAAAATCAGCTTTTTCAGATTTGAATGTTAAAATTCGAAGATTGTGAATATGAAAACAGACCAAATCACGAAAAGAATGCTTATGCCTAAATGCAGATCCTAGAATACAATGCAAAATGATAAAAGAATTACATTGTGCAGATCCCTAAGGTTTTTCTCAAAGAATCAAATCTCAATGAATCAAGAGCTTTGGTAAAAATATCTGCAAGTTGTTTCTCTGTTGCAACATATTCTATAACAATGGTTTTGCTTTCAACCAACTCTCTAATGAAGTGATGTCATATGTCAATGTGCTTAGTCCTAGAGTGTTGAATTGGATTTTTTGAAATATTTATGGCAGTGGTATTGTCACAAAAAATAGTCAAAATATCCTGTACAATATCGTAGTCATCAAGCATCTGTTTCATCCATATCAGTTGAATACAAAAGCTTCCAGCAACAATGTACTCAGCCTCAGCAGTAGATAGAGAAATTGAGTTTTGTTTCTTGCTGTACCAAGACATTAGGTTGTTTCCAAGATAGAAACATCTTCTAGTGGTGCTCTTCCTATCATCTGCATTTACTGCCCAATCAGCATCACTAAAACCTGCAAGACTTGGATTAGTGTCATTAGAGTACCAGATTCCATAGTCAGCAGTCCCACTAACATATCTGATAATTCTTTTAACAGTAGCTCCGTGTTACTCTTTTGGATTTGCTTGGTATCTAGCACAAATACGTACACTAAAACAAATGCCAGTTCTGCTAGCAATCAAGTTAAGGAGACTCCCAATCATACTCCTATACAAACTTGGGTCAACAGAGGTACCACTCTCGTCTTTTGTTAATTTCACATTTGTTCCCATGGGTGTCCTCATGTGTTTGGCATTTTCTAAACCAAATTTCTGAACTAGGTTTTTGGCATATTTGCTTCGTGAGATAAAAATATCATCCGGAAGTTGCTTGACTTGCAAACCTCGAAAATAATTTAGTTCACCTACCAAGCTCATCTCAAGCTCCTTTTTCATCTAATTCACAAATTCATCTGTCTTGCCCTGAGAGATATATCTAAAAACAATGTCATCGACATAAATTTTAGCAGTAATAATTCCAGTTTTGAACCTCCTAATGAACAATGTTTTATCCACTCCCCCTCTCTCATTGCCCTTTTGAATCAGAAAATTTGCCAATCTCTCATACCATGCTCTAAGAGCTTGTTTCAACCCGTATAAAGCCTTTTTCAATCTATACACATGATTGGGCTGATGTGGATCCTCAAAACCCTTTGGTTGCTCTACAAATTCTTCCTCATTCAATATCCCTTTTAGAAAAGCACTCTTGACATCCATTTGATACAATTTGAACCCTAACAAGCAAGCTATGGCCAGAAGTAATCTAATTGATTCAAGCCTAGCTACAGGTGCAAAGGTCTCATCAAATTCAATGACTTCTATTTGGGTGTATCCCTAAGCCACTAGCGTAGCCTTATTCCTGGTAATGTTACCAAATTCATCAGATTTATTTTTGAAAATCCATTTGGTACCAATTACATTAGAATTTTTAGGTCTAGATACAAGAGTCCACACATCATTCCTCACAAACTGTTCCAACTCTTCCTGCATAGCACTAACCCAATATTCATCAAGTAATGCTTCTTTAACATTTTTCGGTTCAATTTGAGAAGTGAAACACACATACCTGACCATCTTTTGGTAATTCACTCTAGGCTTGTCTCTTGTATGCCTCCCATCATTAATATTCCCAATGATCTTATAAGTGGGATGATTTTTCTGACACCTGGATGTTGGTCATCTTGTGATTGGATCAGCAATGTCAAATGTTGCATTTCTAGATTGTGCTAGTTCTGTTGCAGAACTTGTTGCAACATCTTCAGCAATATCACTACCAGCAGCAGCTTCTTCCTGCATTTCCTATACTTCAGCTTCCTCAGTAAATCTGATTATTGCTTCTTCCTTGGAAAATCTATAAAATCTCTGAAATCATCAACCACAACATTAGTAGATTCCATAATAGTCTGGTTTCTTATATTGTAAACCTGGTATGCCCGACTATTATTGGATTATCCAAGAAACACTCCTTCATCACTCTTGGCTTCAAACTTACCAAGCTGGTCACGGTCATTAAGTATATAGCAAGTGCAACCAAACACATGAAAATAACTCAGGTTAGGTTTCTTACCTTTCCAAATTTCATATGGTATTTTAGTCGTACCTTATCTCAGATAAACTCGGTTAACCATGTAACATGCAGTGTTAATGGCTTCTGCCCAAAGTCTTAAAGAAAGCCTCCTTGAATTCAGCATGACTCGGGCCATCTCCTGAAGGGTCCTATTCTTTCTCTCAACAACACCATTTTGTTGAGGTGTTTTTGGTGCAGAAAACTCATGAGCTATGCCATGCTCATTGCAGAAATTGATAAAAACAGCATTTTCGAATTCTTTACCATGATCACTACTAATTCTTACTATTTTACCAATGTTGCAATCTTTTTCATTTTTCAGTTTAATGCACAAATTTTTGAAAACTTCAAAAGTGTCTGATTTTTCTTTAATAAAATCTACCCATGTAAATCTTAAAAGATCATCCACGCACACAAAAACATACCTCTTACCAGCCATGCTTTCAACCTACATTGGTCCCATGAGGTCCATGTGAAGCAACTCAAGTACCTTTGATGTAGTAATTTGTTGTAGCACTTTGTGTGTTGCTTTCAATTGCTTGCTGAGTTGACAAGATCCACAGATTCCTAGTTCCTTCTTTTCAAGTTTGGGAACTCCATGAACAACACCTACATTCACAATTATTGTCAAATTCTTGTAATTCAAATGACAAAGTTTTTTATGCCATATTTCTATTTCATCAAAAGAAGTTTTGTCACATGTGTGTAGGTGTAAAAACATAGAGCAATTGTCTGATGATTTAGATCCTTCCAAAACACAATTTTCAGCTTTATCAAATACTTGACACTTGTCCTTGGTAAATCTCATAAACAGTTCTTGATCACAGAGTTGACTAATGCTGATTAGGTTTGCTTTTAGTCCTTTCACATGAAGCACACTTTTCAGTTTTGGGAACCCATCTACATCAAGTGTTCCTTTGCCAAGAACACGTCCTTTGACACTATAACCAAAAGTTACATGACCAACCGAGCAGCTTCGTTAATTTTTTTAGAATGTCCTTTTCACCTTACATATGCCTGGAACAACCACTATCAAAGTACCAAGAATCAGTAGTATAAGCAACATAGCACCTAAGTTCAGATTTTCTTATCCAAATTTTTTTTGAAAAATCATTTATCAAATCAATCATTAATTTAGGTGCAATTCTTGGTGGATTGACAAACATGCCCTTCTTCAATGCATTTAAATATTTAAAGCATCTAGGTTATATATGTTTAGGCAAACTGCAATGATGACAAATATGAGCAAACCATTTTGGCTTACGCCTAGAGAGTGTGGGGACAAATTTCTTACCACAAAGAGAGAGCGAGGTTCAGGTGTTGGTGATTCTTTCGCAAATACCATCCTTAAAGTTGAGCTTTCACTGATATAGCCTAGACCATGATGATCACCCCTTGTCTTTCCTAGTGATAGTGTGATCCAGCTTGGTTGTGCCTGAATTTAGCATCTTCATGGGTGTTTTCTAGTTCAGTCCTGGTCTCTATGAGTTTCCTTTCCTTTTCAGCAGTAAGGAATTCATAGTTAATTGAAACCCTCTTCACCACTTTCTTTTCTTCTGTAAGTTCACCAACTCGCTCTTCCAGTGACTTATTCAGTTTGCATACCTTAATCCACTTGTTGTACATCTCACTGTATGCCTTTTGGATAGCATCAGTGCTCAAGTCTTCATCGTCACTAGTGTTCTCAGATTCAGAATCAGTGTTGATTGATTTGGATTCTTCATCGTCTGCTAGATTTGTTGTTGTTTTTGTTGCAACATATTTTTCTACAACACTGGCAGAACCCTGTCTCACTCTTGGCTTGCTCACATCTTGGACTTCCTCAATATCAGTGACTTTGTATGAAAACCTTTCTGGCAGTGACCTTAGAGTTTTTCTCACAAGTTGTCTCCGAATATTTTTCTCCAACGGCAAATGCTTCATTAGCTATGTCACATAACTTAGAATTAAAGTCAGCTTTTTTTTCATTCGCATGCATCTTCAAATCTTCGAACCTGGAAGCTAACATCTGGAGCTTTGAGAGCTTTACAGCCGTGGTTCCTTCATGAGCAGTCTGCAAGATATTCCATGTATCTTTGGCTGATTCACACGTAAAGATAAGCTTGAATTGATTTGCATGAACATCATTGAAGATGACATTCAAGGCTTTTGAGTTGTTAGTCAATCAGTCTTCATCAACAGACCAAGTCTCCTCAGATTTGGAAATAACATTTCTCTTAGTGTCGGTGGTGGTAGGATGAGTCCAGCCAGTTAGTGCTGCACGTGTAATGACCCTAAACCAGAAATAAGGATCAAATTGTAATCTAATTGTGTAAGTGGTGATCAGATTGTAAATAATAGAACTTATGGGGTTTGTGTTGATATTTCTTAAAACTAAATTGGGCTGGACTTTGAGTTGGATTTATAGAACACAAATTAGATTATTGGGTTGGACTAATTAGGTTAAAGGCTTAGTAACTTAATTAATTTAATTAGTGTAATGGGCTTAATCATTGGGCTTAACTAAATGGGCTTAAGTGAAAAAAGTGTGGATCTAGTTAAAGAGACTAAGGGTATCATAGTAATTATAAGTTCTTCTAGAAAGGCTAAGTTCCTACTTAGATTTGGATTGACGTAGATAATTAGGTCAGAAAGATAATTAAGAAAGAGTCAGTAATTAGATTTGGATTAAAACAAGTAATAGAGATTAGTTTGAATTGGAATAAAAGGTTTCTAATTGGCTGAAAAAGGAAAAGATTGATTAGAATGTTTAGGATTAGCATAAAAAAGGAAAGATATGAAACCTATAAAGAGAAGGTTAGGAGGGGATGTATAGAACAAGAAAAATGAAGAAAAGATTGGAGTTTTTTGGATGAGAGAGTGAGAGAAAGAACGTGAAGCATTGGTGGCTAGATCTAAGATCGAAGAAGAAGAAGTAGAGAGGAATAACACTCTAGGAGCAAATCAAGAACAAAATCTGTAAGTTGTAATTCTGTATAATCCTTATGAAATTTCAGAAGTCATGATATGATATTGTAAGGTATAAAGTGATTAAATATAAATTATTGGTATGATTAGCATCTTTATTGAATGATCTTTCAAATACTAATCTATGTGTGTTGATTTGATTGATGTATTAAGATGGATCTGGGTTTATGTTAATATTAAATTGTTATTGAACACTTGAAGCATAAAATGTATTTTTAAGGATAGGGGCACGAAACCTTAGGAGGAAAACTAATTTATCGGCTGAATTGTACGTTCAGTAGATCCTCGATATATACCAAGACATCCACCGAACTACTTGGTACATACCGAGACATCTACCGAGCAAATGAAACTTGCAGGACAATGTGCCGAGCCTCGGTACATACCGAGACCCTTGGTTGGTCACTCGGTACATACCGCGACATCTACCGAGAGTTATCAAACTCTCTGGACCATCGACCGAACCTCGGTACATACTGAGACATCCACCGAACCCCTCGGTAGGTCACTCGGTACATACCGAGACATCTACCGAAGACCAATGGACTTCAAATTTTATTAGGAAACTCCATTTAATGTTTTGAATATGAATATAAGATTTGATCACTGCAAAATGAATGAATGTGGATGATTTGTATACCATGATTTACGTACTTGCTTATATGCTCAACGATTGATTATGTTGCATGCATGTTGGAAATGATTCTTGTGATGGCTTCCTAAGGATTGTTCGGGTGTTTGGGCGCCCAAACAGCTTTCGACGGGTGTTATCAGTGAAGATCCTACGGATTGTTGTAAATGAGTCTTGTGATGATTTCCGGTGGATTATTCGGGTGTATGGGCGCCCGGATAGCTTCCGAAGGATTCTATAACTAGAATTCCTATTGTTTGGGATACTTCAGTTTGAGATGGAACTTGGAGTTGTGGGTAATCGTCCTGTATCACTACAAAATACCTTTGTTTTACCGGCGGTTTGGTATATATTATATAACCGCCGTCGAATACTACGTCGGCGGTTTATTTAACCACGGAGAAATCCTCCACCGCCGTAGGTATTATCGGCGGTTGTCATGGCGGTTTGAGTAAACCGCCGACTTATAGTAGTGTTTAGCCAGCGGGTTTCGTAAACCGCCGCCCTAGGTACCCTAGATCGGTGGTTATAACACCGCCGATATAACCTATAAAAGACGACGGTTACATATAACCGCCGAACAAAATGGTACTTTGTTTTGGCGGTTTTATGTAAAACCGCCGGCCTATGTAATCTATAAAGGCGGTAGTAATCGCCGACATATAATATGTATTTCGGCGGTGTTATAGAACCGCCGAAAATAGCTTGTTTGTTTTTTTAAAAACAATTTCGTTATTTATACAAGATTACGAACCTGTATAAAAACAAAACCTGTACAAGCACAAACACCATTCAAGATTACAACTAAA
>JAUPMG010157653.1:0-10883 GCA_031762675.1 Pachysandra terminalis | reverse complement strand
ACATACAATCACACAGATAACTCCAATAATTTATTCATGTATTATAACTAGGAAAATAAAATACTTTCAAAGGTTCATGTCATTACAATACGGTCACTCGTTGATTTAGGTTCTTGTCGTTCATTAATATTACCGTTGGTGACTATTCACAAAACCACCCACGAAACATTGGCGACTCCGCTAGGGACTAGTTCTCCTACCTACTAATCACTATTAGAAGAATGGTAAGACAAAAGAGAAAATCAAAGGCCATGGATCCAGCAAGAGCATCATCTACTCCTGCTGAGGAGGAGAGACGCGAAGCAGATCTACCAGATGACCTTCAGGAGTTGGAAGAAGAACAGGATGCAGATTACTACCCTAATGATCGTGACGATTAGATGGAGATGATGAGAATAAATATGAATAAGATGGAGGAAGCACATGCAAAGATACTTGAGCTATTGCAGACATTGGTCACACGGGAGAGTTACATCCCCACGCACCGATGGAGCCAACGGTGGAGAGAAAACCATTTACAGCACCTGTGGTAACTCCTGTGACTACTCCAGTGTCACGCCCCGAATCCCAATGCCCAAATCCCTATGTGGGTGGCACAGATCAAAAGGTATGACCTTTGGGTTCCACGCATGGAACACAGATCGATATCAAACCACAAGTACATAAAAGTAAATAAATACCTTTAATGCAATCAGAGTGCGGAAGTCTAAAATAAAGCAAAAAAAATCCAACTACAAGATCCTATAGTCCATGGCTTCAGGAGAGCCAGGACTTATACAAGTTCCCAAAATAAATAATTCAACCTAAACATAGGTTAATTACAACAAATCAAGTCTAATCAAATCAGAACTCCCCAAAGGAGCACTAGTCCAACTTGAAGCAAATAAGTATAAGCAAAGGCAGCCATCATCACAGCACACCAATATCAGCTACCCTTTTTCCTAACCGGCAACATGAAAGGTTGCGTGAGCTAGAAGGCCCAGTAAGCAAATCCACAGTCATCCATCCACATATGGAAATCAATTATCAACACGGTTAGAAACATGGATAAGAATAACACGAGTGTTTTACATTTGAAATGAAATGATATGAGATGAGACAATCAATGCTCTAATATGAAATGCATTCAAGGAAATGCACAATCATAATGTAATGCAATGGATGCTGACTAAGCAAATATGTCCTATTAAGTGTTCCTCATCGTGAAGCTTCCAAACCAATACAATCTTTAGGACCTCGGTCCAAGGGACTATCGGAATGCCCCCTCTCTGTTCCAGGCGCTAACCCATGGTACGAAGGCCACCAAATACTAATTTATGAGTGTACAGACTCAAGGGATAGTGAACCTGTAGAGGATCTCGCAAGCATCCGACCCCAGTTTAAGTGGGCCCTTTCATCCCACAGGTATATAGTCAACCTAATGGAGACCTTGCAAGGTTAGTCCGTAGATTTCCACCTCCCGGTTCACTTAACAGTCAATATCAGCCTAGCATGTAATGCATATTAACTAGGACTTCAAATGAAGATTTACATTAAAAACTATCCACGCGCCCATATACGTGGATAATCCGATTATGAACCATCATAAGCTTCCTATCATATTATCAAACAAAATAAGTAATAATCAACCAGCTAATCAACTCAATGGATCAAAATCCCCAAATATCAATTCTAAGGTGAAATGATGGCCCACGGTGTCATGGAATATCAAATTGACTCCCTGCTGGTAGGCTAGAGCCTTCTAGTCAACCTTGACTTCGAAAACCAAATTCAAATGAATGGCATAAGCCCCACATCAATCACCAATCAATTCCAAACAATGTCCAACATCTGTACCCCAGAACAGGCCTCATCGGCAGGGTGGACCGGTACCTGCCAAAGGGGTACTTAACTCATCAATTCAGGTTCTGTCGGTAGGGTTACCGGTGGACCGGTACCTATCGACGGATCATACTCTGTGTCTTCAGTGCTTCGGTGGGGTTACCGGTGGACTTGTACCCACCGAAGGTCAATTTTTAACTATTAAACACTCTCTGTTGGTAGGGTCACCGGTGGACCGGTGCCTACCAACCACATCGCGATCTGGGAAATTTCTGGGTTGCTGAAACACAATCTTTACAACCCAAATCCGATCTTCCCAATACCAATACCTCATAACCATATCAAATAAGATAGACTAGGATTGAAACACATATAATAACATCATTTATCGAAGATCAATCACATCATATAGATCATCACCACAAATCATTAGGACATTGAAAGATAACACAATCTGATAACCATAAGAGGATTATACTGTCGAAATCACTTACCTGAGTTTGTATGAATCTGAAAACTCCTTTCCTTTCCTTTCTTCTTCTTCCTCTTCCTCTTTTTCAGTCGGCTGCAATGGAGACAAACGAAATCCCTCATATCCAACTTGCCCTAACTCCTTTTCTCTCATTCTCTTTTCAATCCTCTCAATCCCACGGTCTGGAGACAATGGAAGGTTAGGGTTTTTGGGAAAGGAAGTTTCTCCCTAAATCTCCTCCCCTTACCAAACTAACCAACACACGATCTTCACGCACCCCATACGCACCAATTTGAATTTCCAATATGATAATAACATCAAGTAACCCCAACTTCTACCGAATAAGACTAAGACCCCCCAAAATACATGATATGTAATAATTCTCCCCTAATATTCAATTAACTCATAAACTTTGGATAATTAATTAAGGAAAAATATAAAATAAATTTTATAAAAACTTAAAAAGTAAATGGGATTACTTTGGGCGGATTTAGGTCCTTACATCCAGTAAGTGCGCCTCAATCAGATTCTGTAAACAATAGTGGCTTCATGACCCGAGAGGAGATTGTGAGTCTCATGCAAAAGGAGAAGGAGAAGTCTATTGAGTTTAGAATCGACACCAGACCTCCGTACCCGATGGAAATCATGAAGAAGCCATATTCGGTAGGGTATGTAGTACCACTCTTTATGCCACAGTACAATGGACGAACATGCAATGCAAAAGAGCATGTAACCAAGTTCACCAGTGCTATAGGAGCATTTACAGGTGATGATGAACTAAAGCTGAGCGAGTTTTCCAGATCTCTTGTTGATCGTGCCTACACTTGGTATGATAATATTCCTCACTAATCTATCCCTAACTGGGAGGCGATGAAAATAGCTTTCTTGCGAAAGTTCTTCATTGTGGAGGAACGTTTAACCCTCAGGGACTTGAGTAAAGAAAAGGGAAAAATCCGATGAAGGGCTTGAACCATGCGTGAGGCGATTCAATGGCCTTGCAATTGATTGCTGAGAGACAGCCACAGAAGTCAACCTAATACAGATGTGCATCGGCCGAATGATGAATGACTACCGTCTAGTGCTGGAGAATCTAAATATAGATACATTAACTTGCCTTTATGAGTCAGTAAGGCGTATCTGACGTACTATGGCCTTAAAGGGTGATGTTTCATGGAAGTCTAAGGGAAAGTCTACTTCGCCATATGGCCATTACTCTAATCGAGAGTAAACGTTGTATCCTTTACTAGACTAGTCTATTTCATTTCCTTTTATGCTTATGTTCATAGGGATAATTTATAGTTCTTTCATTACCAATATGAGTTTCTAACTACATGCAAAATGTCAAATACTCAAAGAAAAAAAAAAGAACACTGACAATATAGATATCTATACTTCTACCTAGCAATACACATCAATCTGACGTTGTTGGCACCTCTAGAAGTTGGACGCGCATTGCCTCGATCTTAGCCTCGTGACTAGCTACATGGGACTCTAAGTCCTGACGAGTAATAGAAGAAACCATCAGCTCTCGATACCATGTGAGGTGTTCCAAGGCTTCCTCCATGGTGCCTAAGTGCGCAACCAACCAATCTAGCTTCGTTACGGTTGCTAAGGGATCCTGTAGCTCTTTTCGTATGTCATGGAGATCCTCCGTGGTAAGAGTAGAGAGCTACGTCTCCTGGAGATGTCCAACCAGCGAATATACAGTTGAGTAGAAGAAGACTCGAAGACGAAGATTGGAAAAAGATATCTCAATACCAGGATTGCCATAATGATAAAAGATCCTCCGAAGAGTAGAACCGTAAGCAGAAGGAATGAAGGTCTTTTTTACAAGCATAAAGCAAGTGTCCGTTTCAATAGGAGGAAGGAGTGGATCAGCATATGCATTCGCACTTCCCGGATCGAAGAGTCCATCGTCAATAGAATCATGAGAATGACCACTCTCACTAGAGCATCGACAGCATGATCGTATTCCTCATCAAGGATCGAGGATCCTGAGGGTATATCTACGATCGGATCAGACACTCTCACCGGTCTAGGAGGAGTCGACACTAAGGGAGCGCGAGGACTACTCCCCCTTCTTTGTCATTTGAACGATCTCTTCCTCGAATGTATCAATGAAACAATAAGAGTCTCCTCCCTTACAAAGGGAGTATTAGTAGTAGTGTCCCCAACACCAAGAGTAGGGGGACATTAACGCCTCAGGAACTCACTGGGCAAAGATAAGACGATTACTTCACATAAGCAAAAGATATGCTTAGAATGAAACATACACTAGCAAGAGAAAAATAAAAGTCTCACATCTCTTAATTGAGCGTGATGTAAGGGAAGTACTAGGAATGACTGCTGCCACTGTTTGAGTCGAGGCTACGATGTTTTTTTTTTTTAATTTTCTTACCAGTCCTGTGAGACTGGTACAAGGGTCAAATCCCAGGAGCAGGGAGACGTCAGAAGAATAT
The DNA here is from genome assembly GCA_031762675.1 of Pachysandra terminalis. NCBI lineage: Eukaryota > Viridiplantae > Streptophyta > Magnoliopsida > Buxales > Buxaceae > Pachysandra > Pachysandra terminalis. Next base: position 6,131 of record JAUPMG010157653.1, on the reverse strand, counting down.
CCCAACTCTGTGGGAGCTGGTACGGGCGCCGGAAGCCGATTTCAAAGTGGATCAGGTGGCGCTGACTCAACAAAAAAAAAAGATGATTTTTTTTTTGTTTTTACCAGTCCTGTGGGACTGGTACATGCGTCAAAGCCCAGGAGCATGGAGCATCAAAAGAATATTCCAACTCTGTAGGAGTTGGTACGGGCGCCGGAAGCTGATTCCAAGCGGATAATGTGGCACCAGGTAAATAATTCATTTATTTACCTATTCAAATTCAAATAACCAAGTCCCAATGAAGGGAGGGCTTTGACGCACAAAAAAAGGTTTAATTTAACATCAAAGGGCTTTGACGCCTAAACAAGAAATTATTTTATTTTTTTTGGCTTTAATACCAAGGGCTTTGACACGCAAACACACAAAAAAAAAATTTCGGGCTTTGACGCCCTCACACTAAATTTTTTTTTTTTCTTTAGTGCCAAGGGCTTTGACGCTCAAACAAAAAAAAATTTAACAGCCAAGGGCTTTGACCCAAACAAAAAAAAAACAAAAATATATATATATATATATATATATCTTTTTGGCTTAATGGCCAAGGGCTTTGACGCCCAAACACACATTTATTGTGTATAAGATTAATGTATTAGTCTTATTTAATGATCTCTATGTAGTACATAATTAACATGTTATGTTTGCAATAGTCTATAAAATTCTTACACAAATTCAACATGATAAATCAACAATCTTAACAACACGTTACACGTTTGAACTTTGTACATTAGCAGAGTTGTAGATTTACTCATATTTTTTAATTAGTTGATATTCTTTATTATCATTTGTGCATTTATACTACATCTCGTATATGCACAAATCACAATATTTCAACATTTTACACTTCATAGTCATATCTGGCCATAGCTTTTTATAATGTTTACCACTGCCAAGTGCTTTTGCATGTAAAGTCGTGCACATGCGACACATCAAATACATGAGTATACAATATAATTACAGTAGAGCAAGGGGGCGTCAAAGTCCAGGAACAGAAGGTGCATCACTGGTAGAGCCCAATCCCGGGAGGATTGGTCCCGTTGTCAAAGGCCGATTTCCAAACGGATAAGGTGGCGTTGATAAAAAAAATATATAAAAAAGGAAGGTTGTTCCCGTGAGGATCAGTTCTGATGATAACAACAGTTCTGAAAAGATTGAATTGCGATAGCAAAAAAAAAAAAGAATTTTTTTTTTCTTGAGGATCAGTTCTGGGAAGATTGAACTGCGATAGAAAAAAAAAGAAGTTCCCGTGAGGATCAGTCTTAACGACAAAGCAGTTCCGGGAAGATGAATTGCAATAGCAAAAAAAGAAAAAAGAGAGAAGATTAATTCCATGAAGTTTGGCTCTAGTGACAACGGCAGTTCCGTGAAGACTAAACAGTAATAGCAATAAGAGAGAGAGAGAGAGAGAGAGAGAGAGAGAGAGAGAGAGAGAGAGTCTTGATCCTATGTCAGCATGATAAAACTGATATGCCTACCAACAGCAGAATCCCAATCCAATGATGATTAGTACTGGCGCCAGAAGTTGAATCCAAGTGGGTGAGGTGGCACCAGGTAAATAAATTGTTTATTTTTTATTTTTAAAAATAATCATAATTTATTTCAAAAAATAAAGTCAAGTCCTGTGAGGACTACTACCACAGTCCCCAGACCCCAGGAGTAGGGGGCGTTGAAGGCTATCCCCAGACCCCGGGAGCAAGGGGTGACAAAGGCAGCCTCCGCCTGCGGGTGAGGTGACGCTAGGAAAATTTGAAAATTTATTGACTTGTAGTCAAACATAAAATAATTAAGTCATGTGGGGACTACTACTGCAGTCCCCAGACCCTAGGAGCAGGGGGGACGTTGAAGGCTGTCCCCAGACCTCGGGAGCAAGGGGTCGTCAAAGGCAGCCTCCGCCTGTGGGTGAGGTGGTGTCAGGAAAATTTGAAATTTTTTTGACCTTTTAGTCAAACTAATATTAAGTCCCGTGGGGATTGATCCTATTGGCGCAAGAATCCAGGAGCAAAAGGGGGTATCGAAGGCAGCCTCCACCTACAGGTGAGGTGGTGCTAGGAAAATTCAAAATTTATTGACTTTTTAGTCAAATTAAAATATTATCAGTCAAGTTGGACTGATCCTGCTGGCCCTAGATCCCAGGAGTAGGGGGCGTTGAAGGCAACCCCCATCCCGCGGATGAGGTGACACCGGGCACTATTGTTATGATTTATTATTACCAAGTCTCGTAGGGATTAGTGTATGTACCAAAGCCCAAGAACAAAAATGAACATGATCAAAAATAGATACCAGTACTAGGGGATTGGGCCTAGCGGCAAAAAACGCCGATGATGACCATCATATTACCACATCATGTTTATACTCCACGGCGGGATGCCGACGTAGAGATACATCTCTATACTTCATAGCGAGATGCCAATAATCCATGGTGGAATGCCGACTTAGAGATGCGTCTCTATATCTCATGGTGGGATGCCAATACTCTACAGCGGGATACCGACTAAGAGATGCATCTCTATACTCTATGGAGAAATGCTAATACTAAGAGATGCGTCTTTATACTCCACGCCACGCCAATGCTCAAGGGTAGTGATCGACGTGTGGTGACAATGTTAGTCAAACTATACCATGACCATGCCACTATCTTGAAGATAATCGTCATGGTCAGGGGGACTGAAATGTAGATATGAAAAATGTTAAGAGTAGATAGACCAATAATCGACGAACTGGTTCAAGGAATGAACGGCCAGACATAGATATTGGGAGAAGGTAGTACGCTACAGTGATGACCCTTTATTACATAAATCACAAGATGATCAACACTACAATGAATATGCAATGAGAAAATATCAACAAGTACTTCACAGCAGGATGTCGATGCAAAAATACTTCTCAAGTCATACTCGAGGGCATCCACTTGTAATGGGACAACCTCTCGGGTTCTTGAGAGTCCCAATTGTGATGGGACATCCTCTCATGTCATACTCGAGGGTGCCCACCTGCGATGGGACAACCCCTCGGGTTCTTGAGAACCTTAGAGCTGCGCCTCACGTTTACCAAAGAGATGCGATCGGTGAACACGTCAATATGAGTTTACACCTAAGGGGAGCGACCGCCCTGGAGATTGTAAGGCGTTGACATCGATATGAATTTACACCTAAAGGAAGAGATCTCCATGGAAGTTGTAAGACATCGATACTATCCTTGGTCTAGAGCGATGCTCGATGACGTCATAGGCAATACTATCTTCCGATGCTTGATGATGTTGTAGGCGATACTATCATCCGTCTAGAGCGATGCTCTAAGACGTAGAAGGTGAGACTACCTCTGTCTAGAGCGAAGCTCTAAGATGTAGAAGATGATACTACCTCCGCTTAGAGCAAAGTTCAAAGACGTAGAAGGAGATATTGCTTCCGTCTAGAGCGAAGCTGTAAGAAGTAGAAGGTGATACTACCTTCGTCTAGAGCGATGCTCTAAGACGTAGAAGGAGATACTACATCCATCTAGAGTGATGCTTGACGACGTAGAAGGCGATACATACTTTTGTTTAGAGCGATGCTCGACGGCGTAGAATGTCATACAGTCTCGAAAGTACTAAGGTTCGAGGACCTCGAAAGTACTAAGACTAGTAGACTCAGTGGTGTTAAGACTAGACAGTCTCAATGATGCCAAGGCTAAACAGCTTTCATTATCACTTATTCATACTGATCGCCAATACCCATATCGAGGTGTCGTGAGGCTCGCCAACACTTGACTGTATTTGGGGTCATAGGCCGTGTCACAGTTTCTCAGTGACAAACCTGTAATTCATCAAACGACTTGTGATTGGTCTTCACCTAAGAGACTGGGGTACATAATTCGTACTACTCAAGGTGAATGTTTTAACCACCATCAGAAACGGTGGTTACGAATTTTGACTGCAGTTAACTATTCCCCTAACTCTATAAATAGAGGCTCACTTTCCTGGAAACAGAGGGATGAAAGGGACGATGATGAAAAAACGGAGGAGACCTCTGACGAAATTACCAGACCTTGAACTACGTCTGACTTGATTCTCGTTTGGATACGTAGGTAGCCTGCAAAAGGTTCAGTCGTAATCTTAATTAGAGTCCTAGGGGTTGGAGAAGCTCTAACACCTTGACCCATTATCTCCTTTAATTAGGTTCGATCGGTGTTCGAAGGTCTACCAGTCTTACTATACTCTTCAGTTCTTCTAAAGACGGGATACGGTCACTTGTTGATTTAGGTTCTCGTCGATCAGTAATATTACCGTTGGTGACTATTCACAAAACCACCCACGAAACAAAGAGTACCATTTGTAATCAAAACATGTATAGATCAAAAATCCCAAATTGTTTTCATAATCTCATTTATATGCTTCTGCACTTGCATACTCAGCTACATACAACAAGGAATAAAATGTAATCAAGGTTGTGTTTAATCTTAATACTAGATATTTTTAAAACATTATGTAGACATTTGTATATATGCATTGATGAATCATGAAATCCAAGATTGCTTTTACAATCTCGGATATAAACCTCATCAATTGCACAAACTCTCTTAGAGAAGCTTTATCAATTGCACAAACACGCTTAGAGATATCCCGTATTTGTTCTTATTCTGGCTATTTTAGCATAGCAAAGCAAGACACAATACCGCAATACAGATTTGCTTTCGTTCTACATGATTTTCTATCTACAAATGAAAAACTCGATTGCATCACTTAAAGCTGAATCCACTTTGTTTTTCGCTGCCCGTCATGGGTACAATCATGATGGCCATACTTTTTCCCTTGCAAAATTTACTTCTAGGAGTAGCATTGAGATTAAATTTAACTTTGTAACGGTTGATTAGATACATTTATTATTATATTCATAATTTCTTAAAAAAGAAGAAGAAGAAGATACGACTATGTTGTAGCTAAGTTTTTAAATGTACTATTAGACATTTGTTTCACCGGAAAATAATTTTCACCAAAAAATATATTCCAAAAAAAATTTCAAGAAAAACTTTTCTTTTTTCCAATTTCCTGCCGCTTCGATGATATATTGATATTTGAATAGAACTTTAAATGACCTTGGGATGCAGAGCTTTGCAACCTCCACAAACAGGAGAGTAGAAATCGATTATAACGAGTTTGTCACCGGCATCTAATAACGAATCAATAAGTTCTTGTGCTGAATTGATCCCTACCATGTTGGGTTTAAGGGTTTTCTCCCACCATCTCAAAGATCTACTTACGCAGATTGATGTTTCTGCTTGGAATCAGAGGAAATAATATGAATTTTCGAAATAGATTGGACAATGAAGAAACAAAAACTTGAAAAATAGAAGAAGAAGATAATCCTCACATACATGAAAATAGAAATTCGCAAGGCCATTGACACTCCAATACACTGAACTCACCTGATTTGAAACAACAACATTCCTTCATTTGAATTCGTTTTTCAAAAGTAGATGATCGGTGGATTTCGATTCTGTAAACTACAGAGAACCCACAGGACAAAACCCAATAAGGCTTCGTTTTGAGCTCAATCTCATTCAACCCAGAAACGAAGAAACCATTCCTAATAGAACAAGCAATAGCTTCGTTTGTTAATCACAAAGGTCTTCAAGCTCTAACCAAAAATCCCAAAAACAAAACCCCATGAAAATCCCCTTTCTGTTGATTCCAAACAGAAACAACAAATTCAAACAAGAAATCCTATTTGAAATAGAAACCCCACCAAAACCCACTTATCTAATTCTACGATAAGTATCTTTCTTGCAGTCGATCAAGAGAGAAGAAACAAATGTAATAACTTGAATAATTTCTGAAGATATTAATAAAGGACCTTAGGGTAGGATGGCAATCTGTCTAAATGGACAAGTTAAATTTACTTGGTAAACCTAGTCTGGATCACTTTGTAACGACCTGGATTTTTTTTCTTTCTAAAAGTATTAACTTGAGAATCTTAGGATAAGATGACAATTTAATGAGATTGATAGTTTAATTTCATTTAGTGATTTAGTTAGAACACCTAAATCTTAAATCTCATAATGAACATTAGAAAACCTAAGTTATAGAAAACAATTTAGTTTAACTTGAAAGACTTAGGGACATT
>JAUPMG010157652.1:0-22764 GCA_031762675.1 Pachysandra terminalis | reverse complement strand
GGGAAGTCTTCCTCTAAGCATCTTTAGTACAAACATATGATATATACATAGGTCCATACACACACACACACACACACACACACACATATATATATATATATATATAGAGAGAGAGAGAGAGAGAGAGAGTAAAAGATATGCACCTTGAGGGGAGGTAGAACATAGAACTCGAGCAAACGCCCTAAGTGATTGTGGAATGCCTCTCCCATTCCCTCTAGTTGATTTCACTTCCCTAATATGATAATGAAGTTTCAGAGAAGGAAATGGATATTGACATGCTCACAAAAATGTAAGTTCAATGCAGGCTCAAGAATAGTAGATTATGTTCCTTTAGTTGACACATTTGCTTAGCCGGAACCACCTGTAGCATATAGAAGAACAAGTATGGCAGAGATGAAAGGCTAAGTTTTGCACCTAACTAATATTTAAAAGGACAAAAAAAAAATCAGTCAAACTGATTCCCCGGGGCAAATAGAACTCAGCATAACTAATGGAAGTAGAAGTTAATTGGCTAACTTTTAGTATGTCTACGAAGAAAGTTTATAAAAAGTTAAAAGAATTGAGTGAGCGATGTCAGTTGGTATCCTCCAAAACCAAGTGATAAAGGGCAAGTCAATTTGGCCAAGTTTTTTGAACTTAACTAGCAGAATTTGTGCAGGATTTACCAGAATTTTGCCAGATAGTCTCCTTGAAATCATGACCCCTTCCATGAATACCCCCCAACGATAGAAAACATTGGACGTTTTCCTCTTTTTTAACCATAGCATCTCTATCATTCAAAGTAGCAGATATCAACCTAAATAGTTTTCTTAGTTCAACAGAGACCTAGGATCTTATTTATGTATGGATATCTTGTTACAAGTGTAATGGATCAAGCTAGTTGTTATCCAAGTTTTGCAAGACAGAAAAAAAAACAATCTGTTTATACTTTTTGTTAGGAAAGGCAAGTCAAATACCAATGTTTTCAGTGCATAATAATATTGGACCGACTGATTCTCCAATCTGGAACCATTGCTATATCTATTTTATCGATCACATTTTACAAATCACTTAACTATGTACTTTTACGCTTCATTGCTTTGATTTATACAACAAAGAGCAATATTTCTTTTGCTCTAAACATAACATTTCCTTAGTTAAGTATCTTCAAACTTCTAATTTTCATTCTTGAACTTCACATGGCATGCTCTAGATAAATTAGTCCTCAATAGCTTTAGCCTTTACACCAGAGAAAAAGCATTCATCCAACAGAAGCATCTCAAGGTAAACAAAACTGCACCTATTCTTTTGTGCATCAAGTGCTCTACTTGATAGTTTTGCCTGAATTGTTCAAACTAACCTTTTGCTTCTAGGAACTATCAACCTATGCTCATTCAGAACAAATGTTAGCATCTCTAATTATATTCACTTTTTATACTCACTTTGCTGTATTTTGAAAACATTTTTGTATCCAAACTCACATAGGCGGTTTAGTTAGATCTAATTTTGGCCAATAGGTACTGGCTACTAGTATTTCTAGAGGGAAAAAAATATATTACATGGAACCTAGTCCAAAATGGACTCAACCCCTCCCCTTCACCAACCATGCACGTACCTCTTTTCAGTCACAAAAATGACTACCAAGCTTGTGAAAAAGTCATCTTTATAGTTTATATTTCATTAAGCACTTCTGTGCTAGTTAAAAACATTTTTTCCCTTGGCAGAAAGAAGCTTGTTTTTAATCTCTCCATTCTGATCTTGGTTTTTAATTTTGCATTAGCTTGCTCACATTTTGACAGAAGAACATTTTATTCATCCATTAGGGTTCCAAGAATGCAGCAAAGCACACTGACAAACACATCGTTTTCTCTAATTTATAACGGCTTCCTCTTGGCAAAATTTTTTCTTCCCACGTACCACATGATTTATCATCAATCTCAAGACTGCTTACAACACACTGAAGTACTTTTCCCTTGATTTCATTGCTCTTCTAGTAAGTAATTTTTCAATCCAGTTCAACGCGGCTGGAGAAAGTTCAAAAATTGAATTTGTCCATGTTCACATTATAATAATGGATTTAACAAAAGGATAAGAATTAAAAACCACGTAATTTGTACCAACTTGATCATGAAAGAACTCCCAGAACCATTGAAATCTGTGACAGCTGGCATACAATGTCTACACAAAATTTCCAGCTTCATTGTACGTAGAGGATCGTGTGAAGGTATGATGAACTGAATCTGAACCTGAATATTTGATAACATTTCATAAGAGCTGATGGCGAAAATACATATAAGATATCAGGCCATTTCTTCATCAAATTATCTAGCAAACCCATTTGTAAGTCGAGGGCTAGAAAACACGAACATAAAAATAAAGAAATGCTACTGAGATTTGTCTCTCAATATTTCATCATCATGGAGTTTATAAGTAATTTTCTAGGGTGAAAATAAGGATATTTAAAAGCAATTTAATTTACACAAAATACTCTAAAATAACCCGAGGGCAATACAAGCAATATGCTACAGAACGAATCACTGTTTTGGCTTTGAAACAAATACACACCCCGTCCACCACAAAGTTAATGCCATCTCTGTCCGAACTCGTAAGCACTGAGATAAGGTGGTAGCTGAACATGAAATCTTATGGAGACAACAGTATTGACATAAAACTTGTCGGTCAAAAGGTATCTCCAACCATATGCACATATAACGTACAAACTTATTTTAGAAAGGTGAAAGGTATTGTGGTCTGTCCCTCCAGGTTTAGTTACCTGGTAAGGCATGAGATTTTCTGCCCACTGAAGGATGATGTGGCATGTTAAACACCAGTTACTCTAAAAGCTCAAGCTTTTAGAGAAAGGCACAACAATGTATATATCAAATGGTTCAACACCCCCCCGCACGTGCGGGCTCCGCACGGGAACAACACATCCGTGGGATAATAAAGGGCACAGAGGCGAACACACAACACACACACAACCGCACGGGAATAGCACATCCATGGGAGAATAAACACAGAAATATAGGCCCCCGGGATTTGATCTCTTGACCTCCCGCTCTGATACCATGTTAAACACCAGTTACTCTAAAAGTTTGAGCTTTTAGAGAAAGACACAACAATGTATATATCAAATGGTTCAACAACCAGAACATTCACCTGACTGGTTAGGGTTTCAGAACACTTAAGTGAACAGTAACAAAGTCAAGATTCTTGCAAGATCCTTGGTGTGGAGGCAAAACTTGAAAATCTTTGTATCTAGAACTATATGTAATTATTGATGATAGCGGATACGTTGACAAATTTCTCCAAGTCCAGACCTAATTTTAAAAGACTTCTTCACAAACTGGAGATAGAATCCACAGCAAGCCTTCTGAGTCAAAAAGTCAAAATTGTGATGTAGAAGGAGAATATATGTTTATACTCTTGAAAATTGAAATGGCAAAGGGATAATTAGGTCCTTATTTCGCCTTGTTATAGAGAGTGGAAATGCCATTTTTTGGAATGAGTTGATTTGGAATATGAAAGGTCCTCCGCCTCCCTATGTAGCATTCATTTTCATTAGAAGTGTTCTCCAATTCCCCTCCTTCACCAGTCTTCCCAGGTTAGTTGTTGGCAAAGGTTTTAAATCAGATTTTGAAAAAGAACTTTCATTAGAAGATAGTCCTTTTTTGTCTTGCTTACCCTCATATTTATAATTTGTCTCAAATTAAGAAGTCGCTATTGCCTTTATTGCCAGACTAGATCCTTCTCGTCTAGCTTGGGATCCCAATGGCAGTCAGTCTTGGGATCTCAATGAAATTGATTCCTTGATCGAATCACTTAAATATACTTATATTTTCTCATCTTCAGTTTAGTCCAAAATATGGTCCCTAAAGTCTTCTTCCATTCTCATATTAGTGGCATCACAAAGGCCAGGGTTTTCCCTTCAAAAATATTTTGTTTAATTTAGCTTACCTAAGATGAGAGCTTTCTCTTGGTTAGCTATCCATCAGAAGATCAATGAATATTGTATTCTTCAGAGGAATGAAGTCCACGGCTATATCTCCTTACATGTTTGTGCGTGTTATGTGTATGGAGGATGGATAATCAGACAACCACCACTTCATTTGTAGCAAATTTACCATACATTATGTATTTATTTTAATGTTATGCTAATGTTTCTTGAGTGACTCTTCCAGAAGTGAGAGATCTCTTGAGGCTATAGCATCCTAGTTTTGGAGGTAAACAAGGTCATATCCTATAGAAAGGGGTGATAGTAGCTATCCTGAAGACTATCTAGGAAGAAAGGAAGAAAACAATATCTAAAGATATGAACAAGAGTATACATCAAATTATATACAAAATCACATTGGTCTCCAAGAGCTTTAGAGTACTTCCCAAATACTCATAGGCGGTGACCAACAGTCAAGCAACAAGCACCTACCTCTTATTAGGTGACTCATGGAACTAATCAACTTCATAGTATTAAGTAGCACGATACTTCACATGTCATTATGTGCTACATATCAGCACATTCTAATACATAACTAGAAAGCTTTAGATTTTATGGAGTCCTGTCGGATCCAATTATACATGTCATTTATTTCCAACATTAAACACATGGGTAATATGAATGAAATTCTTCAACCAACATTGAATTCAGGATACAGGGGTTCCCAAGTGCAGTTAATCAAAAATGAACTGTTTTCCATTTCAAATTGCCATAACTGATAGCAAGAAAAATATAAACCGAAATTATACAAGAAAAATTAACTTAATGGTGTAGCAGTGATGTAGAAAAGAAACAAGTTCCAGTAGAAACAAATGAAATCTAACCTGGTCATAGAAATTGTACGGGCATGTGAAACCAAATTCCAGCAAAAGAGTAGCATTTGAGAATTTCCCATATCTTATTAGAACCTGAATGCAACGAATGCTACAAGTGAATCTCCTGAACTAAGATACGATACAAAATGATCTAGAACAGCAATGATAGATACTGGATGTTGCTTTATGACAGGGATCTCCTGACATTTAATATGGTCATTCACTCATTGTAGCGAACCTGAATGAACATGACGAACATATATAAAAAAATATACGTAGCATAAAATAGGAAATGCGTGCATTTTACCCAGTGATTATACTAAACTTACCTGAAGATTATTTACAAGTAAAAGATACTTCATCCCTACTAGTTGGGACAACCTGAATCTTTTTCCACTATTCCTACTTTTTTTTATGAGTCATTCAAATTTATTAGATGCAATACCTTAAGATGTACAGGAATTGTCAAATCATTCCAACTTATTGAATAGTTTTATGCATATTAAGATTATTTCATTATAATATTAATTGATTTTTTGCACCTCAAGGATTTTGTTTACTGACTGCAAATAAGAAATCATATTAAGCAAAGGAAAGAGAACTTTTTTGTGTGAATCGTAGCCATTCTGAAAATATTATTAATCCTACAATTTTACAATTTGAAACCTACTCATGATTTTCTAATCAGATTCATTTTCTGCAACACTACTAAAGATGTTAAAGACCTCAAGAAAGAACGTCTGTGGCTGATCTTAGATTCCAGAACAGCATCCTACCCACTTTTACAGTTATAGATTATGAAACAATATAAATCAAGAAAGAGACAACAACAACAACAACAACAACAACAACAACAGGGGAAAAAATTCAGAAGTTCATACTAACAGAATATATGACATAAATTTTCATCGCAATCTACCCAATAATGATAGCAAAAGGCATAAGTTTAAGCAAGTATCATATACATTTTTGTATATGTAGCCTATTGTGTTGAATTATATGAACACGCATGCGAAGTTTGCAGCACAATTCTAGATCTAATTTGAATAATAACCTATTTATATAGGATTATAAATTGATTAGTATTTATAATGTTTTCCAAAAAATTTAATAACTTTTAAAAAATAAACCATTGAACTAGGTATTGATTGGTACTGGCCTGGTATCAGTATTGGTAGGCACTGATACCAGGCCTTGAGAACATGAATTTACAAGCGCCATTTACAGATGATCCTTATCTATCACAATTCACACATTTAGAACTTAAGGCGATAGCTTCCTGGTTTATCTCACACACAGACACACACACGGAAAATTTTTTTTTTAAAAAAACTCATTTTTTGAAACACACAGAAAGTCAGCAATTTGCAAGCAATATAGTCCAATTTAGAGCAGGCAGTGAAATGACAAAAAGGAGCCAAAAATTGATCCACTGAAGCTACTCTGACCTGTTCACCAGATGCATAATCCCGATCAGCAATAACCTGCACAGATAGTTGTGAAGAATTAAAAGTGAAAGGGGGTGATTCCATAGCTTTCTCTGCATATTAACCAATACACCTCTAAATGCAACAGTATACACCATAAATTTGGGGCTGCTTCCAACAGTAACTTTAGAGAGTGGAATGTAACACAGGGAACACATAACAACAGGTCAAATCCAATAATACAGAAAAAGGGTATCCAGGTCTCACATAAAAGCATAAGAGATTTAAACGAAATTGCAAAAGAGAAAGCTAGGGGGCATCGAGGGGGGTAACATAGCTAAGTCAAACATCAAAAAGAGAAAAGACAAGAAAAAAGAGAGAGCAAATCATAGGGCCCAGAGAAATCACAACCCAAAATAAATTACCGACATCGAAACATCAAATATTAATAAGACTTATCATTGAACCGAATCTGTAAGTAGAAGAGGAAACACATAACTAATGAAAGCAAAGCCAACAAGAACTTGTGTTAAAAAGTAAATAAATGTTCATAACATTGTTTTAGTTCATCAACTCTGAATAATGGTCATAGAGATATAAATAGAGAGAGAGAGAGAGAGAGAGAGAGAGATAGAGAGAGAGAGAGAGAGAAGATTTAAAATTTGATTTTTCTTGGTATTCTTTCATTTTATAATGGTATTCCCTTTCTATTTTTTGCTGAAATAAAATTAGCAAGTACCATTGAAGACTGGTTGTTTCCTTGTATAGGTAAGTTAAAAAGCAACCGCACGATTGCAATCTTTCAATTATTGAAAAGAACAAAAAAGTGGAAGAAGTATCTAGACCAAACAATCGGTGAACTACGACCAAGAGATCATGAGATGGAAAAAATAAAAGAAGAAAAAGAAATAATAGCTCATCAACGACTCTTAAATCACAAGAACAATCAGAGCTAAAGCTAGGAAAAAAAATAAAAAAATAAAACAAAATACACAAATGCAATAATCAACTGACAAGAGGATAAAAAACTGTATAAGAGGAATGACATACTAGGTGTAGTGGTAGCATGTGTTTCCAGTTGTTTTATGGTGACTCAACTTAGTGATACAGCAAAATTGTATCTTTAAAACTAAAGCACATGAAAAAATTTTGAACAAGGCTTGATTTGTTTTGACATAAGAGGCTCTACATCCATTTTGATTTTCTAGAAAATATGTACTTTCCAAGTTATTTTCAACTTTTTTAGTTAGAAACCCAATAAAGGGGTTGAAATGTGCATTTTTTTACTTTCATATGTTTAAACTTTGAAGGGAAATAACCTAAGAAAACAGTCTAGAACCAATTAAAACATAGTTGAAATGTTAGTAGTGCTGATAGTTGGAGATGATTGTGGTGGCGGTATTGTGGAAGTGGCAATGCCCCAGACAAAAGTGGTGGTGGTCGCAGCATGATGAGTTGATGCTATAGTTATTTTATCAAAGGTGATGGTCAATGACCATGTCATAGTTGGTGTTAGTGATAGTGCCACCCCACAGGTGGTAGTGATTAGGGGTGTCAACAGGTTACCCAATTACCTGATTAGCGGATCAATCCAGAATTTATCATTTGGTTCTAGGTCTAACACCATGGAAACAAAACCTATTCAGTTCAATTCGGTTCCGGGTAGTATCTTCAGGAAACCGTTGAGAATCATTTCCATCGGATAAATGGGTAACAAAGTATTCATTTAATATTTTTCCACTATAAAGATAGTAAACTACTAATCTGATTATATTATGTATTACAAACACTTTAATAGTTTAATAATCAATACTAATTAATAAATAGTCAGTAAAAATTTTGTCCAAAAATTTACTGAATCTTATTTTACATCAAAACAAGCATAGCCAAAGTCCATAATAAAGTCCTACATTTTCCATCTAAAGAGTGACAAAATGCCATGATATTGTCTTCGTACCTAATTTGAGATTAAAAACTTATTCCAAAGTCAAATTTAACTTTGTGCCAAATGTTATTGATATTCAATAGTGTCCATTATATTATGGCAGACAGTTTAACAGGAATGCGGTCACACTAGAACAATTGTAGATGCAGAAAAAAAAATTTACATAACTAGGTTGGTGTATAGGTATATCTGCTGAAATATCTCAACAAATTTGATTATGTTAACTACGAGATATCTTGAACTGATAAATGAATAATAACACAAAGAAAAACAAAATGATTACAACTACCGCACTATTAGAATCATTAAAGACACTTTCCAAGCATTTTGGGAGAGAAAGAGAGAGAGAGAGAGGGGACCTCCGATATTTGTTTGCCTTCATCACTTAACACCATGGACTCTGAAACCCCATCATGATTAAAAAAATCTGCAAACGGAATCTAAAGATTTTTTTTTTAAACCGAGAAGAAGATATGTATGCAGATGTATAATCTCTTCAGTACATATATAACAACAAATATTAATGATAATGAATGAGAAGATCATTAGAAGGATGATACCAGTGATACGCCCTTTGCGCTTCCCCATGCATGTGATCCAACTGGAACATTCACTATTACTTTATCAGAATAACTCGTAAAATTACAGGCCATGCAATTACTCAAATATAATATATATATGTGTGTGTGTGTGTGTGTGTGTGCGCGCGTGCAAAATAAGATAAAAGAAACTACAAAAGTATACAAAAAAAGAATAATTTGATCTCAGGCATGACCAACTAGTAAAAGAAAAAAAAAAAAGAAGGAACAAAAAAATGAAATACCGAATCAATAGATTAGCAATATGTTAAGATTATCACCTTAGTCTTAGAATAAATTTATGCCACATGACATGAAAATTCAACTAATATGGCAACTAAGCCACTGCTCTAATAAGGATCGGGACATAAAAACTCTAACTCGATGTATGGTGCACCATGGTTTTTAAATTACAATTTCAAGGCAAATTTTGCACCATTGGAAAAAGGAAATTCCAAGGGAAATTTTACTAATTTGTGATGTTTCCTGTAAATTATATGAACAATTTCACGATAAGAGAAATATCGATGTAAGGAAATTTTGGTGCCCTTCGACAAAGAAATTTTGCTACATTTCAGAGAAATTTAAAACCATGGATGCAATAAGGCAATACACCACTCAAATTAAATGGTTGGAGAACAGAAATAAACGCCAGACAAAGTCTAAACAAGTGGGATCCATTTCCAGCTCAAAATTATACGATCATGTCAAATATAATAGTAATTTATAATAATTACAAAATGATATTCATAAGACACAAGTAATCATCACTCATAGGGAAAGAATATAAATCAATTTCCAACTATATCTTTATACCAATTAAGAAAACAATCTACACATTCAAGTATAATCTTCCAAACTAGTTCCTTCAAAATCTGCAAGGGTTAAGAGCCACTCAACCAGGTTACCCCCCAATGGAAAAGAACCCATGGTCAGTTGGATGCCATATATATTGCCCGACTTTTTAAAACAAGTTTTCACCTTATTTTCAAATGTGTTTACTTTTGACCATTCTCCCACTTTGCAAACAATATCTAGAACCAATTAGATGAAAGTGAAATAAAGACAACACATAGCAAAGATGGATGCCACATAACATCAACAAACGAACTAGAAGTCAAAGTAGGATTCCAAAATGTGTTGACCTTAATTTTGAAAATCGGTAGAACTGTAGAGTGCCAGAAGCAGAGAACAGCAAAGGAAAAACAAAAATCAGAAGCAGCAGAAACCAAAAATTTGGGAGTTTCTCTTCCCAAACTGATAAGTTGTACAAGTAATTATTCATTAAAAAAAAAGTTGTCCAAGTAATTAGACAAAGCACTACCTCCCTCAAATATCACAAAATGATAACTACTTTGGTAAACCACCATGGCCAGGGGTTCTATTGGAAGACCAAGAAATGACATACTCCAAACAGGCTCTACTAACAGATGTGATACAAGAAAATTGTCTGCAAGCCTTTTAAGGTGCATTCAGTCGAATCCTTATCACCCATAGATTCTTCATAGCACTTGAATTTCCCACACTACCTTGCCAAATTGGTTGGTCCAGAATCACCTCAATCGCAAGCAACTAATTAAGGGTTTCAACTACATAGCTCATATATAGCAATAAGTTTGTGCCTCTTTTCTTTTTCATTTACAGGCTACTGGAAATAAAGTGGTGCTTAAGGCAGAAGACTAGCATTACCATTCGAAATGCTCACAATGTCTGAGCCAAAATTGGCACTGTGAAATATACATATACAATCATTCAAATATGACACAGAGACAAACAGCTGAAAAATTGGAGGGTTCCTCGCTATACTACAATTACCAGTTTCTTTTCACGGCTTCTTATCCAGAAAAAAAAAAGGATAGTAAATTACAGAGTAAACCAATCAAAAAGATATTAACAAACACTACATCAAGAAAGAATACAAAATATATGTGAAACCAAGCTTCTTAAGCCCAAATATTTTTCCAACGTTGTACCGTATTTTCCAGGAACGAGAAAAAGAAGATCAAGTGTAATGAATACATTTATGTGACGCTGTGTACCTAGGGCATATGCATGCATGAAATCCTTGAATGTAACTTCTTCAAATATTCGAGGGAAGTGGTCAAGAGCCTGAGATCATAAAACATGCACTTATTATTAACAGGAAAACTCATCTATGTTTCCTTAATAAAACATATGAATAACCTCCCAAATCAATTTTTTATCCAAAGGTAAACCACAGTATATTAGATTGTAAATGAAGATTTACAATACAGGGGGAAAATGACTGAAGATCAGTACAACATATACCAGAGATACCACAAAACAAGTAATAAAACAACTGAAATTTAGCAAACTACACCACAATCTAGTTATCCACCCTCCAAGATATTGGAATGCAGCTTTTCTGAGGATCCTCAAAAGAAACACCCTGAAATTCTTGAGTACTAGCTTCCCATTCCATCAAGTACCCAGCAGCTTTATAAATGCAATCTAAAGATATCTCAATCTCCTCAAAAACACTTTTATTCCTCTCCTTCCAAATGAAACAGCAGACTATATATGGGACCATGCTCCAGGGCAGAGATCCTCTCCAGCTAAAAGAATAACAGAACCATCCCCTAAAGAGGTCCAAGGGATCTCTTGCGAGATCTACATAACTAAATATAAAGAGAAGAAGCAGATTATGCTGACCACCCTGCAGTGAATGAATAGATGTTTAACATTTTTGTCCCCATGTTTGCACACCACGCATCTACTAGTAACGTGAAGTATTCTGTTATTCAAATGGTCCACTGTTAGGATCGTGTTAAGCAACAGCACCCAAGAAAAGGCTTCTTCCATCTTCCCTGGGGGGCACCAAACTTCCCCATACCAAACTAACAATATCTCCCTCCCAGGAGAAGCCTCCTAGCTACACATAGAATGATCTGACAGTAAACAAATCTTTTAGATTCTTGGTCAATATTAAGTCTGGGGATATAATAGTCGGTTCTAGGCAACATCAACGCTGAACGTTCCTCCACTGCATGAGTCTGCAAGTGTCTACTGAAAAGGGGTGCATTTCATACATCCAGCGAGAGAGAAGGGGAAACCATTTACTTCTACAACTGAGAGAACCTTTAAAAATCCCCTGCATTTGGCAGGCTCCTTAAATTCCCCTTTCTAGTATGTCCTTGTAAATATGCTTCAGTATTGTTCTGCTTGTTCTGGCATAAATGAATTTATGACAAAAGGTTCGATACCCATTTTTTTCTTTTTTCTGTTTTTTTTTTATGAATGATGAGATTTCATTCAAATAGTTAAAAAAGGCATGAAGCTCTTGCCCTAAAGGGCAAGGAAAAAAACACGAAATAAAGGCACATAGCCAGACAAAAAACAACAAAAGCGCCACCTACCAGCCTCAAACAAAACTACTCCCAAACTATTATATCACTACCCATACAACAAATCGTTGGGAGGCATACCCCCCAAGTACAAACTGCATATTAACACCCTTCTTGCCCAACCTATCAGTTAGATCGTTTGCAGAACTATGCGCAGTGAAAAATGAGATATTCAACCCATTAGCCACATCACTAACCAACCGAACCAGATGCTAATCTCCAAGCACATGCAAGTCACAAGTTAAGGCAAGAAATAATAATGGATGAGTCCCCTTCCACCTCAAGATCTTAAAAGGCCAAGTGGAGTCACCTCTCTAAGCCCAAGCAATAGGGCACACACCTCAGCTCTCACGGAATCTCCCTCTTCAATGACACCAGAAAACATGTGAATGACCTTGATTGAAGCATCAAGGTTCTACACAGATTTTTTAGAATATTTCATTTCTCAAGCTACTTTGATTGTTTTGTGAGGAGCCTTTGAATGGTTGACAACGTGTATTTTTCAATTCCAAGAGTTTGGGTTGAAGAAAAATAGGCTATGAAAATGGTCTAGAACTTACTAATCATGGTGATGATGGCCGTGGTGGTGGTGGTGATATAATCCAAGGTCATGCCATAAGCGGTGGTAGTGGTGAATGAGATAGTGTTAGTGGTTTTGCATGAAACTGTCAGTGGAGAATGTGGTGATCATAATGATGGTAGTCCATGGTTTCAAGGATCGGCCGATACCTGTCCGTACCGGCAGGTTCCAACCCGCGATACAAAGACTTGTATCGCTGGATTATGGACCAGTGGTTCGGTGACCGGTTCCGGAGGTCCGACGACCGGTCCGCCGGTCCGGCAACTGATACTGTCGGTCTGGCAGTCCGGCGACCGGTCCCGCCGATCCCACTGGTCCGGCGACCTGTCCTGCTGGTCCGGTGACTGGTCCCGGCCGGTCCAGCGCCGGTTTGAAATTTTGAAATTTTTTTAAAATTTTTTTTTTTGTTTTCTGTACCGGACCGGACCGGACCGGCGACCGGTTCTGGTCTTTAAAACCTTGTGGTAGTCACAGGTAGGGATGGATACAGGTTGTGGCAACAATGGTGATTGTGATGGCAAATGCAGTTGAGGATGTGCAACCATCAGAAGTGGTAATTGTGTTGTTAGCGATGGTAATGGTAGTGTGGACTGGGTAACAAAGGTCGTATTAATGGTAGTGGCAGCAACAATGATGCTAGTTGTGAAGGTGGTGGTGTTGTTGGAAGTAGCAACCATGGTATAGCCTACGATGGTGGTGCTGATGGTAGTCATGCCTTGTATGGTGGTTTTGGTGGCAGTTTAGCTGCAAAATACAATTAGTAAAATTATCTAAGGCAATGGCCATGCCGTAGGTGGTGGTAGTGATGGTGCCATTTCTAGAAGTGGAGGTCATGTCGCCACCAAAGATGGTGGTGATGGCATCATCGCTTGAGGTGATAGTGCTTACACATAATGGTGGTGGCTTTGATAAAATAAATGAAAAGAAAAGGCTTTGTTAGTATTGACATACTTGATGTAGATGATTTTCCGAAAAATGATGAAGTACATGTCATTTTTAAAATATTACCTTACATTTTGGAAAAATGATATTCATGTAAATGTAGTTTATGTCAATTACCTATTTTACTCTGAAAAAGTTCCATGAACCTTACTTTATATAGAAACAAACAAACCCTTCGTCATGTGTAAGTAAGAAATCATTTAAGATGCTTTTGAACCCTAAAGAATTGAAAGTCACATTTTAGACTGAAAACCATTACATTTTGCCTAAGAAAAAGCTGGAAATTTATAGATGGTCTTTAAAAAAACTTGTCGCCATTATATTTTGGCAACTGAGCATCCAGAAGCTAACATTATCAAACAACGGTATATTATGTTTGTTAATGCTAGAAAAGGAAGAGAGATTTTTAGATACAAGTCATTGTCTTTGTAAGTCTATAGCTCGTATATGCTCAACCCTCACTGACGTTTCTCTTCTCCTTTAGAGAGTGAAACAATAGAAATGCACTTAAATTTCTTCCCAATAAAAATTACATATAAGTTTTGCACTAAATCACATAAGACACTTAAGATCTATAATTTCTTAGGAAATCATTAGTCTTTGAAGATGTACCATATTAAGATTTCCCTTATCAAGTGTATCAGATGTAATGGTGTCCTGAAACTTAAATACTTCATTAGAATAGATCTTAGTTCTTTTTTCATGCTTATGTTAGCATGAAGAATAATAATGATGTCCAAATAAGTTATAAAATTCTTATAATGACCCTCTAGAATACTTGTACCTAAGTTATCTCCTAGTAGGCATGGTATTCATGCCAAGAATGATTCCTGATATCTACTTTTGATCAATTATTATTTCCTTGTTCTGCTAGAGAAGTAATTAGATTGGTAGTAGGTATAACACATGATTATGAAAATTTATGGCTTGCTTGTGTATAAATCTAAATGAAGTGATAGATCACCATAGATAATCTGGACAGATACATTAGGAAGCCCCAGTTTGATTCTGAACATGATAAACACCATATGTGTTGACCATCGAGAAACCAGTGGTCCTATTGCTAATTAAAATATCTGTTTCCCCTGCTAAAGCATTTCAGATGTTAAGAATATATGAATCAAACAACAAGCTTGTTGTTGGTTGCAGTAGACAATAAACTTTAATAGTCAAAGAGGTGCCACTAGGGACACTTTATTCGTTGGCGTTCCGGACCAGGACCCGGATTTATTGGGGGAGGAGGGTCCCTGAGAATGGGCATCTCTTACTCTCTTTGTAGTCTATGCTCTGTTGTATTCCACTGTGATGATGAATGTCTGTTGGACCCCACCCCAATCTTTGGGGACAGATCTTGTTGCTATTGCTTTCTGTACATTCTACTTCGATAAATAAATTTACAATAAGCATCCAAAAAAAAAATCAGGTTGCAGTGAATTGCAATATTTTTCCTACACCATCTAAACATAACAGTCAACAGCATCAGAAGACACAACAAACAATAGATACACTTTCAGAATATAATAGAAAAAGAAAAAATAAAATGAAGCACATACTGGTCTAATTGCAAAATATTCCTTTTCTATTTGAGCTTGTAAGTTGATCGTTTCTTGATAGACTGCGCTCTGTTGAATCATCTCCAATTCTTCTTTACTCCAGAATATCTAGAAAAAATTGAATAAGCACATCTCATATATCCCACCAGCAGTCTCATCCTTCATGGACTCAAAAAGGAACTAATGCTCACATTCATAAATATTGCACACATTCATAAATATTGCACCAACATATAGGAATGAACAAGGGAATCCATAAGAGATTAATCAGATTATTTATCGAAATGAGATGCAATGGTTATCCAGAAATATATCTCCTATGAATTTTTATTTTTATTTCTTTGCTTGGTAAAGTATAGTTTTATATAATATTGAAGAAAATTACAAGTAAAGTATAAATAGCGAGCTGTACATGAAGTGTATACACAACTCACACCCTAGGATTTCAGTTACCCATACCAAAAAGAATTACCAACCCAATCAAAATCAGAAAGAGGAAGATCACTCTAGTCTACCCAATTGGATTATATCTTTTATGAATTAATCCAGAAGGGAATTATATAGGAGGCACAAAATAATTACCAAGACAGCTTGTGCAGCACCTTGAGCAAGCATATAAGCATCACAATCTACGAGTGAGTTACACTGCTAGTTTTAAGAGACAAAGAAGAGAAACAGCAAAAGGTAGCAGCATATAGGTGCTAATTTGCCAATGAATAGAAATGCCATCATCCTAAATAATCTACCTCTTTAAAACTAGCATGCATAAACCTTATACCCATTTGAGCTTATTCAAACTTTTTTTGCTGATCCCAGATCCATGAGTTATCTTCAAATCCTTGACCAGCTTGTCTCTCAATGCCACAGAATCCTTGTTAAGTGGGCCCATGAGATTAGTGGAGTCGTCGGAGATTAGGATTCCTTGAGGTCGGGCGAACTATCGTACTACCCTTAGAGATATGTAGATAACTGCATGTCGTAAGCCGATCAGGGATAGTACTCGTTGCCCTTCAAAGGAAATGACCTGCTCCGCTGCCACTTCAAATGCTCCAACCCAACTTATGTCAGAATTACTTTCCAAAAATAAAACTTGTCAGAATCAGCAAGATTTCCCAAATAGTTGTACCAGCCCCGCTTGCCCCTCTCGACTGCGGGCGGAGATCCCCGAGCAAACAAAAGAATCATATCCAGGTGAACACTAAAAGGTCTTCTGACTATTTCGGATTGGCTCAAATGATCAATTAACCAAATCTGAAGTAGGGGGTGCACAAGCCAAGAAGCAATGTGCCTTCGGTTTTGTACAAAGGGTCAGAGCGCTGAAATCTTAGCTAATGCCATGGGCATCAACCGGGACCCGACTTTTACTTGGGTTACAATAGACATGACCGCGGCATCAATGAATCCATTTGCTCGAAGGAAAAGCATTTGGGAAAGCGTGATGAGGGTCAATGCATTGTGCCATTCCATCGGCTTGCGCTCTTTTTCTGCGAACAATCTAACATCAGGAGTATCTTGGAAAACCAAAGGAGGGTATGACTTCCCATCCAAAGTTTCAAATTCGTCTCTCTTTAGATTTAAAAAACTTCCGGCACCTTTCTTGTAGCTTTCTTTCAAGGGTGGTATGACAGGAAGACCTCGAGACCTGAGTCCCAAGTAGAGTTCTAATTCTTCGAGGTTAGGGTTATCTCATGAAACCCAAACCTAAAAAGGGACAGCTCCGGCACCCAATATCGTAATTCCCCCTCTATCAAGTCTCAGTGTCCCACCGAATTTCGACATTTAGGAGAGAAGGAATTCATCCAAACTTATACACTTGTACCCATTGTTCCTTCTTAGCTAAAGTCAAAGATCCTATCCAGTTCGATACAAGGGTCTTTGAAATTGTATCTCTCTACTGTGGGGATGGTCCTTTGGTTTCGTGGGATTGTCTTAGAAGGACCTTCAGTGTTCACCATGGAAGCCATAATACCCAAAGCTGTACAAGGAGGCATACATACAATCATCAGAGATCCTAACCGAATACGACTCAGAACAAAGGAATCAACTTTTAATGCATGATGCTCATGTTATGAATCTCCAATGCATGTGGTCTGTTGGGCCGAGGTCTCACATAGAGTTCACAACTTGTGAACCTTATGTGGGTTTAGGTCCAAACCGCCCTTATTTATGAAACCTAAATAAATGGGATGTATTGAATGATGTGCATATAGGATGTGATAACATAATACATAACCATAATATGTACAAGCCTTAACCGATGAATCCTGCAGGTTTGAGATGTTGCGCCATGAAAGGGTCACGTATGGACCAAGCCCATACTCTTTAAGGGTCCCACAAGCTAATGAGGGCATCACCCATTCAAACATTTCATTCATCACAGCCTTCATCTCACCATTAAGGTAATCATATATACATCATTTGATGCAGTCTCCTAAGATTTGGCCGGGAAGGTCACCCATTGCATTTGAGTGTGTTCTCCTGAGATTTGGCCGGGGTGATCACAAAATCCACAACCAAAAATAGCTGATTTTGTAGAACTCAATATGCCTAGACTTTGGATGTAAAAAGGCAAGTTACTATGTTGATCATTCTTTTAAAGTCACCAACAAGTAATCTAGTTTCTTTGTGACTAACCTGCTCCCTATCTTCACAGATCAAGCAATAATAATATGTTCCTGTTTTGATCTTTACACCTGTAACAACCAATACAAAAAGGACCTCTTCTGGAAAATATGGAATCAAATACAGGCATGAATGGAATCTCGACTTATCACTGATCTGTGAGTTCATTTCCACTCTATAGATGCATATAATCTTCATGACTACCAACACAAAAAAAAAGCACATACCGTGTTATGCATATCCCCAGGCTTCGGAAGACTGCTGATATATGGGGCCCATTCGGAATCCTAGATAAAAGGAGAAGGGAACAAGGAATAACTCAGCTTTCATATATTTCTATCATCCAGTTTTAGCTCAGTGGCCAGACAGAGCCAGAACCACATAATTGAACTTACAATCTTGACATACAAAATCATTCTCAAAAGTTTTAAATCAGTTATGCATCCAAGTAGACGATCTTAGGCCTGGCATGTGGTGCCGTGCTAACTTCCCACAGGGGAGATCGTAGAATCCATTCCTACTGAGGTAAGAGCCGTCGTGGTTATGCCGTCGTGGTTGTCCTTGCTATGGCATCACTCTGTGGTAAGTTCCCAGCGACGCACTTTATTGTGCAAATGCCATGACATGCCATGGGCCAGCCACCAGGGGCGGTAGCATACCTTGGCCTTGCTAAAAGATGGCTACTACTGGCCCAACATGAAGGATGATGTGATGGGGTACACCAATACCTGTCTCACCTGCCAGCATTGCTTTGACCTATTGGGTCCATGAATGAAGTGCCCCACACAAAAGGCTAATTAAAGGGGGGGAAAATCATCCAAGTGATTGATCAGAAAGAAAGTTATACCTGACCCATTTTCTGCTCAACTAGAATGACAATAGCAAGACGAGCAATATTGCCAACTTCATCACCTAAGAATGATTTAATTTCTGGACTGATATTATCTGGTGCTACTTGCTGCAGAATCCGGAATAAAAAGTTTAGTACATTTGAGGATGCCCATAATCCATGAGTCCATGACTATAATATTCAACTAAAAAAATATGACATTTGTCAATACCACGTTAAAAGGAACCTTTAAAATGCAATCTCCATTTTGTATGAATTTTGATGCAAACAATGACCTGAAGTAAAGAAAGATAAAAAGACAAAAAGGGGAAAAACTATTAAATACTTCTCGAAGCCCAAATTATGTATATGTTTATTTATACTAGATGTTTCTGAGTATGTATGGCATTATCCTATGTTTCAGCACATCACATTTCTCTGAGAATTATACAAGTAGCATGAAAAATATCAAATTGCTCAATGTCTGAGAGTTTAGCATAAAAAGGAATGTTTACTTCATCTAAAAGAGATCCTATACAGACTTTATAAAATGGTACACAAATTCTAAACTTGAAGTTTTTCTCTGAAATAGAGGAGTGTATGGTGGGAGAAAAGAAGAATCAAGTATGAACTTTTGCTCAGAATTATTGAAAAGACGTTAGACGGTCATGGGGCAATTTGATTTCTTCCAAATACAGACCATAGTGTTAAGTATCGGCCGATCCCGAGTCTGATCGGCCGATATAACTCAGGATCGGCTCGGGATGAGTCACGATCCCGAGCCGATCCCAAAAATTGCTAAAGTTCTCTGACTCGGTCCAAAACCGAGTCAGATCGTCCGATCCTGACGATCTGACTAGGTTTCAGATGAGTCAGATCGGACGATCCAACTTGGTATCAGACCAGGACGATCCCCAATTCGATACCGAGTTTAAGGACTATGATACAGACTATGCCCTCACAAAGAAATTTGGTAAGAGTACATGGAATCAATTGATGACAAGCTCAGGCAGTCCAGTAACACAAACACGCTGGCTTCACAT
Organism: Pachysandra terminalis; assembly: GCA_031762675.1. NCBI lineage: Eukaryota > Viridiplantae > Streptophyta > Magnoliopsida > Buxales > Buxaceae > Pachysandra > Pachysandra terminalis. The sequence goes on along the minus strand of JAUPMG010157652.1, from coordinate 3,092 downwards.
TATCAATACCATTCATGAAATCATTGTCAACCATTACATGGTCAATCTTTTAATAGGCAATGGAAATATTACTATCTTTGTTAGTGAAAATTTGGTATTTAAAATGTAATTATAACTTCTTCTTTTTAGTGAAAATTAAGCTCCAGACAATTAATTGAACAACCTTTATAGGAAACATTGTTAATATGAAGTCAACAAAACACTAAGATTCGTGAAATATCCTTAATATATATATAAAGAGAAATGAAAGATAAATGAAAAAACCTGCCGTAAACAGAATCCCCAATCGAAAGAACTGAGGAAACCTCAACCCCTGACTTCTGTCGCAACCATGGCAAGAACTCATCATACTCGTCCCTCAAACTCCGCGAGACCTGATCTTGAACTCGAAGTTGTTTGAAATTTGAAAAACACGATTCCAACATTCTCAATTAAGAACCAAACAGTGTAAATTTGAAACATAAGGGAGAATAGGTAACCAAACCTTGGATAACGACATGAAGCCATTGAGTTTGAAGCAGAGACGTGAAGATATTATAAAGAAGGGGCGTTGAAACCAGGAGCTTCTGATTCTAGTGCCTGACAACATAACAGGATTTGTACTTGAAACTAGGGTTTGTGAGTTGGTTTTTACTCTCTTCTGCTTCTCTCTAGGGCTTGGCAACGGTCGTTGTTCTGAGATTGTATTCGCGCAAGGACCGGTTATCCGTTGTCGGAACTCCGAAAACGACTTCTGCGTATAGGCAAAAATGTAAAAGTAAAACACAATAACGCAAGCTTATATTATCAAAAACAAGGCTCCGTTTGTAAAATGTTTTTGCATGAAAAATAAAATTTAAAATCAGTATTTTTCACTTTTTAATGTTTCGAATACGTGGAAGAAAATGACTCAACAACTTGTTATCATCGTTTTTGTTAATCCAAATCTACTAAAATGATCGATATGTTCGGTCGAGTCAGATTTGGTCGTTTATTTAATAGTGTTATGGTGATAATATTGTCTTTATAGTTGGTACGTTTTTATTGGTGGTTACGATAATTTGATAGTGTTAGCTTTGTTAGAGGTGATGATTATTTTATCAATATTAACAATAGTGCTATCACTACTAGTAGTGATAAAGATGGTTAGAGGTGATAATTATTTTATCAACATCAACAATAGTGCTATCACTACTAGTAGTGATAAAGATGGGTGAGTATCTTTGTGATCTGGATCACAAAAAACCTCTTGTGATATGTCAGAGGAGGTTGACACCTGTCCATAAGTAGGCCCATTAGGGTTCACCCATTTATTGGGATTTTAAATTTGTAGGTGGTCTTTAATGGGGACCACTTATGGACAATTGTCAACCTCCTATAACAGATTACAGAAGTTCTTCAGTGGATAGAGATGATAGTGACGTTACTGTTGAAAATGATAATGGTGACAATAATGATACAATAGTAGTACCACTGTTATACATGATATCTATATTGTAAGCAATGGTATGCAACCATCAAAAGTGATGGTAGTGGTAGTGATGGTGATAGTGCATCCACTGAAAGTGGTGGTGATGTCACTAAAGATGATGGAGGTTGATGATGGCGTTGATAAAACAAAATAAAGAATTTACTGATATTGATTATGGTGATCAAAAAGCTTAATAAACCCTTTTTACATGTGGCATCATCTTAGAGTGAATGTATGGGACCATGAGTATTCCCAAATACACTGAATTATTGCTAAAGCAATTACATGCCGCCTTCTCGCTTTTCGCTTGCCAGCTGTCATAACGGTTGTACGCTGATTTGATTTTGAAATGCGACTTTTGGAACGTGTTAAAGATATCTGACCGTCTTTATCACCTGAAAAAGGTAAAGCTTCTCTAAGAAGCTACCTCTGGGACCGGTTCATGATACTGAACCATTCCACGTGTCCAAAATTTAAAGGTATTGGTTGACTTCTAAATTTACTGCCTTCGAGACGAACGGAGTACTAATTATTTGAACTTTGATAAGACAAATCATAATTCCTTCAGAAGGACAAAGACTTATGTTCATACGGTACGCAGCCTTTTTAAGCACTCGAGGGAAAGAAGATTACACTCTTCCTTCAAAAGACTTTATTTTACTTGAAGGACATATTTAGGGACATGCTACCCATAATAGACTTCTCAAATAGATAAAGTTTTAAATAAATTCTTGAAGTCACATCTATTTGTTCTCTAGAACAAACTTCGAGTGATTTTTATTACATACATTTACATTCTAGAGGTGTTCCACTTAAGGAAGGATCCTCGAAGGAATATACTCGATTGAACTATTTATACTTTCTAACTCATAAGTCATTTTTGGATCATATCCATAGACTTCAAAAGACCATTTATTATGTTTTGTCTTAAATGAATTACGAAGCAGGTATATTTTCTCCTGCTAAGGTGGATTCGAAGGCAAACTCAAGGCTAACCACCTTCAGATAGTGAATTCGAAGGCCAACCACCTCCAGATGGTGAACTTGAAGGAGGTATGTTCTCTCATGCCAAAGGTAAATTCAAAGGAAGAATACTTCTTCCTCTTAAAGTGAATCCAAGGCTAACCACCTTGAGATGGTCAATTCGTTTGAAGGCCTGTCACCCTTAAAAAGACTAAGGCTTGTTGTCCTCCTCGAATGACACAGATTTGGGTTTACCCCTTTGAATGCACTTCTTATACATCCAAATTACTTGCTATGACTCGAAGTCACTCTTATTCATTTTTATGAATTGACTTCGAAAGCATACCATCTCCAGAAGTATTTCCTGAAGATAGGTTTCCCACGGAGTTGGAGAATATCCTCACTTCACTTTGAAGGAATTCACAAAGAACATATTTACTTATGACTTTATTCAAGTAGAAGGCACTCGGATTGGTTACTGTAGCTATGAACCTTAAGTGATTTCAAAAATGAACTCTTCTTTACAAAGATTATTGATCATGAAAACGAGTTTCCTGATAAGAAACTCAATTTTGAGTTTGCTATATTGTAACGATCCACCCTACCTGACACAATATTGTCCGCTTTTGGCTCACCCGAATCAGACTTCCCAGGGGGTCACCCATCCTGGTACTACTCC
>JAUPMG010157642.1:0-10883 GCA_031762675.1 Pachysandra terminalis | reverse complement strand
GGCATAAAAGGTCACAATATACAGGATTGCTCAGAGATAACTGAAACTGAACTGGAAGATCTTTTGAGAAACATTAATTCATATGATGGGGCTGAAGAATCACCCTGCTTGTGCATACGATGCTTTCAGCTTAATCATTGGGCTGTTGCATGCCCAAATGCAACCTCAAGAAGACCAAAACAATCCGATGATAGTCCTTCTTTGGTTAATCACATCAGTTTTAGCAAAATACATGGCAACCCAGGAAATGATATTTTTATCAGTAAGGAAGAAAGAAATTTAAAGCTGTTGGAAAATAAGGGTAGTCAGTACCAGTTTGCATGTGCACATGCAGCTTTTGATGGAAAAAATTCAAGATTGGATAACAAACTCATTTATCGTCAAATATTGAAAGGAAAGATGGCTGTTAGTGGAAGGACATTGGATTCAAAGCCAGTCAAGAAGTACGTTGCCTCGAACTCTCTGAAGAACAAGTCAAAAGAAAATCAGGTAGCACCTCCGTGCAACTTCTTCAACAGGCAGATTCCAGCTGAACCAAAAGGAATCTTTGAGGCTGTAAGGAGACTGCGTCTTTCTCGCACAGATATCCTCAAGTAAGAAAACAATCTCTTACTAGCATTATGATTATGAATAGTACATATTAATTGTTGTTTCAAAATACTTCCCTTTGCATGTAGCTTATATTATTTACTCTACATACGAATTTTGTTAAAGTAGGCATGCACCCATGGATATAGCTAAGTGGTTTATTAGGTTTTAATAGTTAATACTTGTCATAATATTTGAGTTCCAGATTATGATAAAGAATAGACTTTTTCCCCTACATTACTGTTTATGCCATTGGACATGTCCAAACAAGTAAATGTAAAGTAGACAAGCCCCCTATTGAGATCTTTATCTATCAAGGATATACTCATCAGAAACATATTTTACCAGTATTGTGCAGGAGTTTATGTTTTTGGTAGTTTCTTTGACTGAATTTACCTTTATTTATAGTTTATAAATCATTCATTCCCACTGCATAAATTTTTTGAAAGTTGGGTATCCACCTCTGTCATATGGCCAAGTAATTTTTTCAGTTCCAGACAGTGGTTTCTTGAGAAATGAATTATCATCCTGTAATGAATTGTTGAGGCATAGAAGATATTTGCTATGTGAGACAGATGTGCCTTGTCAACGTTTTTTATACACCCATTTTAGTCAAACATAATTTCTTTTTATTTTTTTCAATTGGCTAAGTAGATGGCTGTGCATTCTTTGCTTATCATAAAAAGGTCGGCAATTTCTTTTGTAGATGAAACTGTCAAAATCTGTAGATCCTATTATCCCTAATTAGAGCTGCAAACGCACTATATAATGCCAATTCCCTCATTAATTCTCTCATTTGGGTAAGTCTTAATAGAATTCGTTAGTCGTTATGTGCATAGCAGAATTGAAGGTTAGAACTTCACACTTTACCTTCTATGACCGATATATTCTGTAAACAAAGCAATGTATTCATTTTAACAATGAGTTACATATGAAAACATGGAAAGATTGCAAAAACATCAAAAACTATACAAAACAGGACCAGCCCAAACAACTACATCACCAAACTTGGCATTGCTAGGATATTCAATGTTAGCCAAACCTGGAAAATTTAAGAATTTGTGAACGTTAACACAATATGCAATGACATGGCAAGACTTGGCAAGACACATCTTTACCAAGGTTTTCAATTTCAATTTTGCCAGGGGGCCTAGCAAAATTTTGCCAAAATGGCGGAATATTTCGCCAATTTGGAGAAATATTGGAGAAATGTTAGGAAAAAAGGAATTTTAATTCCAAAATTTTTAAGGGTTTAAATGGGAGTAAAATACACCTAAAAGACCTAACATATCAAAAACCAAAATGCATACATATATATTAAGACATATATAGACAAGTACGGATATGCGCACCCGGTAGGGGAAGAATTTCCCTTTTGCCAACCGCCCCAACTAGTTGAGATAAGACATTTGATGATGATGATTACAATTCACTTTTTATGTCAATTCTTCTAAATGTTTGCATTATTCATGCATAGTATATAGTTTTTTTTTTATAATAATATGTAATTTTCAATTATTTTTGTATTAAAAAGAAAAAAGGGGGGAAATCCAGTACATTTCCCCCAGATTTCGTGTTGTTAGAGTACAAAGTGGCGGCAGACCGGCGAAATTTAAAACCATGATCGTAACACATGCAATGGTAGGTTGACATGACACAATATGCAACGACATGGCAAAACACATCTTAGCACATGCTAATTTAGGGGAGTGTGTTGATGCTTTTGGATGTAGGGTAGGAGAGTAGCCTTTGACCTACCTTGGGCTTCCACTGGGTGGGAACCCTAGGTCTTTGGCTTTTTGGGATCCGGTCATTGAGAGGGTTGAGCGTTGTCTCTCAGGGTGGAAAAGAAATTATTTATCCTTGGGGGGAAGAATTACTCTCATACAGGCTGCGCTTGCTAACTTCCCTGTGTACTATATGTTGATCTTTCGGATGCCTAGGGTTGTGGCTTCTCATATTGAGAAGTGACAGCGTAGGTTTTTATGGGAGGGTAGTGGGGAACATAGAGATCATTTGGTTAAGTGGGAGATTGTGTGTAAGGATAGGTCTCTTGATGGCTTGAATTTTGGTAATACAATGGATTGGAACTTGGCTCTTCTGGCTAAATGGCTTTGAAGATTCAATGATGAGCGTGATTGTCTATGGTGCAAGGTCATTGCTAGTAAATATGGGTCTCAGCACAATGGGAGGGATTTGAGCCTAAACGCTAGAGTCTTGGCGGCGAACCAATGGAAAGCTGTGTTAGTCTTAGCCCCTTCCTTTTTCTCTTTAATCAGATTTGAGGTGGGTAGTGGGTCTCATAGTGTTTAATCTCGGATCCAACTTGGGGATTGTTTCGCTCCGATCTCGAGTTGGATCGCCGATCCAACTCGGGATTGGACGATCCGAAATCAATAATATTTTTTTTCAAACACCTAACTCGGACCGACTCGAACGATCCGACTCGCCAATTCCGAGTTGGATCGCCCTGTCCGTATCGGGATCGGACCAAGTCATTACATTTTGGTTAATTTAGTCTCGGATTCAACTCGGAGATCGTCCCGGTTCGATCCCAAGTTGGATCGTCCGATCCAACTCGGGATCAGATGATCCTTTACACTATGGTGGGTCTTCCGTTTCCTTTTGGCATGATTTGTGGTTTGGGGAGGTTCCTCTTGCTTCTCAGTTTCCCAGAATTTTCAGATTGGTCCAGTGTTAGTCTTCGTTGGCGAGTGAGGTCCTTTCTTGGTCCGAGTCCGGTCTAGTTTGGAACCTTCCCCTTCGTAGGAATGTTAGGGATGTGGAGTTGTGTGAGCTTTCCTCCCTTTTGGAGTCGCTCAAGGATACCATTGTGTGTCAGGAGTGGTAGGATTGGAGGATCTAGACTCTGGATCCTAAGGGTGTCTTTTCGTGTTGTTCATTCTTCGATCAGTTCCGATCTAATAGACTGGGGCATCCTCCTTCCTTTTCTGCCCAATCGGTTTGGTTCTCTCCTGCCTCACCTAAAGTTAGGGTGTTTGTGTGGTCTGCATTGCTTCTTCAGATTAACACGGTTGACATGCTCCAGAGACGGAGGAGGTACTTGGTAATCTCACCCCATATGTGCTTTTTATGTCGTCGGGCAGAGGAGACGATTGACCACCTTTTTCTTCACTGTACGATGCCCGGCGAGGTGTGGAGATTCTTCTTAGACATGATGCCCAGGAGTATTTGTCAGTTATTTGCACAGTGGAACTTTCCTGGATGGCTGTGAGGGTTCGTATGTTGTATCGTTCGGTCTTCATGGCCAGCCTATGGAATATTTGGAGGGAGCGTAATCTGAGGATTTTTCAGGATTGTTGTTCTTCGACCTCTAGTGTGATTAAGGGGATCTTGATTTCTGTGACTTCATGGACGGCAGTGAGGACTCAGTTCAATGGTATTAAAGCTGAGGAGATTTGCAGAGAGTGGTACAGGTTATTGGTGAGCGACAGTGTTTTGGTTTCGGTACTTTTGGCTTGGTCTCCCCCGGTGGCTGGGAGTGTAAAGCTGAATGTGGATGGTTTCTCCCAGGAGGCGGATGGTATTTCTGGTCAGGGTGGTGTGTTTAGAGATAGCAGTGGAGATATCCTCTTCATTTTCTTTGGTCCTGTGATAGGAGATGAGGGGAGGCGTGCTATTCTTGTTGCCATTGAGACTGTCTTGAGATATGCTAAAGAGGGGGTATCGGAGTTTGATTGTGGAAAGCTCATCGGCATCTGTGATTAACTAGCTGAGGAGAGTCTAGCAGTGTGACTGGAGATTTTTGCATTTTGTTTGGTCCTTAGGACGTGAATGGAACATCTCGTTTCATCTTGTGTCCTATTGGGCCAACCAGATGGCGGAGCTTTTGGCTAAGAGGGGTTTGGGGAGAGATGACGTTTCTTCTGGGGTTCCTACGGAGGTGTTACTACAGGAGATATTGTGATCTTACGTACATTTTTTGGTTTTGGGTGTGTAGGTTTTTGGTCGTGTCGTTTTCTTCTGCCCTTTGGCTTGAGTTCTCTCTTGCCTAGAGTTTGTATCTTTGCTTTCTGCTCCTTTTATAAAGTTCATCAATTATCAAAAAAATATAAGGTGTCTTCACTAGTCATGACACTTGGAACCTCAACGAGAGATTTCAATAGTATAGAAACTTTAATGGAAGTGTTGAATGTCCCTGTTGCAAGAAATGTAGGCGACGTAGTGGAAAAAAGAAAACAAATTGAAGAAAAATGAAAAAAGGGAGAAAATAGGTCTTTTTGTAATGGAAATTTTTAGGGATCTAATTAGATCAAAATTCATTTAATAAATAAGAAGATGACAAAAGCAATGCACATATAGGGGTGGTGAGGTGATGAGGATGACATTAAGTCAGGATGCCACTCTTTATGGATGTGATGTACTGATGTCTTCTAATTAGATTTGCTCATTTCATATAATTGTATTATGCCATTTGGACAATTTTTTTTGTGTTTAGCGTATTTAAATATGCTTATGTCTTATTTAGACTATCCTTTTTTTATGATTTTTTTTTTCATTTTTCCCCATGCCGATACACAATCATACCTCCCCAAGTATATATCATTCATTATATATGCATTCTTTTGTCAGGTTTTTTGTTATTTAAATGTATTTAGCTCCAAATTAGACTATTACAATGTTTCACTAAAACATGTTGAAAACATATGGGTGACATGATGGAAAATCGCTGGAGAGACTTCTGCCTATATGTCGTGTCGCCCGGTCCAAAATTAGGGACATGTCATAACATTTAAAACACTGCTTGAAACTGACCTATGAACAACCATAACTTGTATCAACGTATCCAAAGCCTACCTTAGGTTCTTATCATAAACTATACTACATGATATCAAATTTCACAAGTGGTTTAACTTATTAACTTTGTAACAAATAGTATCTTGATATATAAGTTTTCTTATATAATGTTACGGTGAATATCAAATCATGTAAGTGATATAACTTCATGAAAGTTGCCAGTCGGCTCGATTGGTAAGATCTCTTAGTGAGTCCCAGAGATTTGGGTTAAAGTTGCCTCTTAGCTTCAATTCCAATTTCCCACTGACCCATGGTTTTAAATGGCTATTGGGGGATGGAAGACATGAAACTATGGTAAAAGTCATTTGAGTGACTTTATCCACCATGTCTACGACATTTCATCAACATGTCGGCGAAATTAAGGAAAATGTCAGACTTATGGCTTCACACATGTGACATTAGTTAATATAGAGGACATATTGAACGAAATGTCATCAATTTCGAAAATATTTCGTTCGAAATTTTGAGAAAGGCTATTTTCCTACCATTTTTCTTCCCCAAAACCACTCTTCTACCATTTTTCATCTTTTCGCTTAGAATTGCTTTCTCTCAATCTTCCATCGAAGATCTAAAGGTTTTCAAGCCGTGGGAAAGTGATTTTTAAGGTAAACACTTGTGTCTTCTTATTGTACTTCCTAGAGCTTAGGATGCACAGGATAGGACTATTATTATGTTTGCTCCTTTTATCTAATTGTATTATGACATTTGGATAATGCTATTATATTTAATAAATTTGAATATGTTTGTCTTATTTAGGCTATCATTGTGGATGGTTTCTTCATTTTTTCCATGCCGGACATTTGTACCTCTCCGAATATATATATATTATGTAGTATATATGCATGTTTTGGTCATATTTTGAATTTTTAAATGTATCTAGCTCTATATTAGACCTCTACAAAGTTTGATCACAAAAGGCCCTACTTTTGTTTTTTTGATGGATAACCATCAGAATATATTAAAGAGAATAAAAAGGTACAACAGCAGAAAATAAAGAGCAAGGCGCACAAGATGAGAACCATGGCCCAAAAAGAAAGAAGAAACAACAGTACAACTACAAAACTAAGTAAGAACAATAAAGATGCACCAGCGACATCGACATCAGCAAAAAACACAACTCCCATGACCGAATCACTCTCCGCCATCCACCATCGCATCTGACGGGATGCCCATGAACATATCCTCTCTACTAACCCCGCCTCTAGCAAGCCGATCAGCCACGACATTACCACCTCTAGGAATGTGTGTATAAGAAGCATGAATCAACCTACCCAAATATCTGACCAACTTGACTAAGTGGGTAAATCTCCATGGATAGCTCTCTACACTCGACATCCAGGATATCACTGAAGTAGACTCGCCCTCAATCACCACTGAACTGCCCCATACGCATTGCCTACCTAATACCTGTGAGAAGAGCCAACATCTCAGCTCTAGTGGAATCACCAAACCGAACAGGACCAGAGAAAGCGTGAAGCACCTGGCCACTGTGATCTCTGAACACTCCACCAATACCTGAACTCCCCGGGTTTCCCAAGGACCATCAAAGTTAACTTTGACAACCCCATCCTTTGATGCCTGCCACCTGGTCACAACCTGCTCCGAGTGAGGAGAAGATCTGGCCAGGTCAAAAAGCCCTACTTTTCACCATGTCAGTAAGTTTTTCTCCTTTTCCACCATGTCAGCTACATGTTTCGCAAGAGCGACATTTATAACCTTGCACTAACTACTAATGTAGGTTGCATGTACGCTTTTACTCACCCCAAAGTACCCATGTCGACACAATACGACATAGGTATGGGTATGGAATCCATGTTGGATCCTTCGTAGCTCTGTCCAGTTTTTCTTTAACAGATGTTTCCTTTACTCTAAACAAACGCCTCTTTTATCTTCATTTTATACTTGATTATCAAGTCCAAACTGAGTAGAAATTGATGTTGTGTATATATAGTATCATATTTTGATGCTACTTTGCATAGATAAGTTCAAAATATATAGTATCTGGGCAAAGTCCCCCTGTCCTATTATATGGCGATGAGACGAGTTTGACATCTAGGCACACAACCGTACCCGAAACCTGCACATTAGACGCCAATAAGCACTTAGGCTAGAAGTTGGGTACCAGGGAAAAAAAGTGGTGTAACTTAATGTATTATGTAGGAAATGTAAGTCTCATTTTATTTTTAATTTTTTCTGAATTACAAATGTATCTTTTATGGTTGTATCTCCTTAACTAGATTCTCAAACATTGCTAAACACATGCAAACACTTGGAGCCATGCCACTTACCTGGGTAAGATAAAATGAAACGAAGGCACAATGTCTTCAACCAAGTTTTCTAGTGACTCCAATTTGACTAAAGATCCCAAGACAAGTTCAAAATTGATAGTATAGATAAAGGAGTCTCCAAAGGCATAAGATGCGCATGATTGAATAATATCATCACAACTCTCCATTACTCTCTGTGAAGAGGATTAAATATGTAACAACTACAACAAAGTGCCTTATCCCAACTAATTGGGGTCTACAACATGAATTCTATTTCTCCATCCCCATCTGTCAAAGACAAAAACCATATCTCCTTTAAGATTATATGTATCTAAATCCTTTCAGACCAACCCCATCTAGGTTTTTTTGGGTCTTCCCCACATCCTTTTAGATGTTTCAGTGTGTAACTTTACCCCCCCTCACACCTTTTCACAATTGCCTCCCTAGGTTCTCTGATTACATGCCTAAGCCATCTTAACCTAATTTCCTTTACCTTATCTCCTATTAAGGCAACACCTAAACACTCTCCGATATGTTCATTCCTTACCTTTCCTTTCCTAGTATTCCCACATATCCATCTCAACATCCTCATCTCAATAGTGCTCATCCTATGCATATATTGCTTCCCTGTATCCCAACATTCTGATCCATACATCATAACCGGCCTAATAGTTGTGTAATAAGATGTTCCTTTTAGCTTGAGTGGAACACATCGATCAAAATAACATTGTAGCAGGACCTATCCATCTATGCCATCCAACTCTAATTTTATGTGCAACATCCTCATCGATATCCTATCGTAGTGGATATTGATCCAAGATATCGGAAATGATTGGTTTTAGGAATCCCTTGATCTTCAGTTTTTACCATTTCCCCACCTCTACTATCCTTAGTGCTAAAGTTACACTCCAGATATCCACTTTTAACTCGGTTTGTTGTAGAGCCATTTGATTCCAAAATATCCCTCTATAATTCTAGTTTTGCTACTCCTCTAATTTGGTCCACCAAAACCACATCATCTATATATAGCATACACCAACACATCTCCTCTTGAATATGAGCTGTCAGTTCATCAATAATTAAAGATAAAATGGAGACTCATAGCTGGCCTTTAATGTACACCAATCGCTACTATAAATTCAAAATTCATTTGTCTCACTATCCACCGCTGTCACCCTAGTATGAGCTATCTCATGCATGCCTTTAATGGCATCAATGTATTTAATCGATACTATTTTCTACCAAAACCCACAGGATTAACTTTCTAGGTATTTTATCGTATCCTTTCTCTAGATCTAAAAACCATGTGTCTTTCCTCTCTCTAAACTTCTCTACTTATTTTCATAAGTAAAAAGATAGCCTCAATGTTAGCTCTTCTTGGCAGAAAAGCCAAACTGATTTTCTGTCATTCGGATTATTCTTCTTAACCTTTGCTCCATCTATATTTTCAAGGTGTGACTCATAAGCTTAATTCTACGACAATTAGTACATTCTAGACGTCTCCTTTATTTTTGTGTATAGATACTACCATGCTTCTTCTCAAAGCATTTGGCATTTTCCTAATCATATATGGTTTTGTCTCCACACATGTGTTTCTTGTGCCGAGCGCAAGAGGAGTCTATCGATAATATCTTCATCCATGCCCTTTGGCCACGGAGATCTGGGGTTTCTTACTGCAGAGTATTGGGAGGGTGTGGGTGATGTCGGAGGATATTGGTCAATTATTGGCTCAGTGGCGACTCTCGGGTTTAGGTGCTCGGGGTTGGATTCTCTTCCGTTTGATGTTCCACGCTGTTTTGTGGCATATTTGGAGAGAGCGAAATCAGTGGATCTGTCATGATGGTTCGTCCTTTGTGGGGAGTGTGTGTGAGGGGATCATGACCTCGGTGGCGTCCTGGGCTTCTGTTAGGAATCAGTTTATGGGATTATCGGTTCTGGACATCATGACAGAGTGGCAGGCAATCTCTTTGACCTAGCTTCGAGTTACCTCGCTCTTGGCGGTTGTTGTTTTGGTATCCATACAGGTCCCTTGGGGCCTATTTTCGGTCTTTCGCCTTTCTTTGATGTTTTTCCTTTTCTTTGATATTTTGCTCCATTACTTTTAGCGCTTTGCTAAAACACTGGTTGCTATGCTTTTTTCTTCTCATCTATATATACTTTCATAAATTATAAAAAAAAAAATCTATCAAATAATTTGGTTGATCACAATAAGAGGATTAAATGATGATTTGATAAGAAAATACTGTAAATGAACATAAACCTTGGTATCCTAAAATACGTTACATATATACTTGTGTATTTGCGCATGTGCGAATGGTATGGATGTGTGCATTTATATAATGAAAACCTATATATGTGTGTGTGTGTGTGTGTGTATATATATATATAGAGAGAGAGAGCGAGCGAGAGAGAGAGAGAGAGAGAGAGAGAGAGAGAGAGAGAGAAAAGAGGAGGGGGTATACTAGTGAGATGCTCTAGAGAACGTTGGTGTGACATGAATTTCACATGTGAAACCCCACTTGTTCATTGTGTACTCTCATATGACCCTACTTCACTACAAAGTTTTGGCTCCAAAAATGTTTTGACACATGGCAAGAAAGGATCTTCTAAATCTGACACCTTTCTTGGAAAGAAGTTCAAACATATTAAAAAATTTGACAACTATTACACTTGACAAAATCATATAAACATGTGTACTCTCATATGATCTCACTTCATTACAAAATTTGGCTCTAAAAAGTTCAGCATGGAAAGAAAGAATATTCTAAATCTAATGCCTTTCTTGCAAAGAAGTCTGAAATATTTGACAACTAGTATTACACGTGACAAAATAATATAAACATGTTGTTAACGGGGCCTGTATAAGTAGGAAGATTTTCCAGATGGCATATCTAACGGATCTCTTGCCAAATGGATCATCTAGATCTACCACATTATCCCTTAACTTGGCATAAAACCCCAGGTCTCACCAGATAATTGAACATTTTAAGAGATACCAAAGATCCTTTCAACATATATTTATGTATATATAAATATAAATATATGTATATAAATATGTGTATATATACGAGAGAGAGAGAGAGAGAGAGAGAGAGAGAGAGAGAGATGCAAGTGTGGAAACAAGTACATATAGCTATCTAATACTATGGCAGGTGTTAAGATACACCCACTTGTTCATATTGTCAGGTTCAATGAATAGTTGTCAATCTT
>JAUPMG010157621.1:0-10884 GCA_031762675.1 Pachysandra terminalis | reverse complement strand
TCAAATTTGAGGTTGAAAAATGGATTTAGGACTGAAATGAATCAGGTGGGGTCTACTAGGGGTATTTTGGTCATTTTTAAGAATGTTTTGGATTTTCAGGGATTTCTGGGATTTCTAAGGAATTTAAGTACATGGTATAGATTAGATTCAGATGATGATTTGGAGTTGCTGATTCTCAAGCCAAGCCTTCAAGGAGCTGCAAAACATAGAGAATTACACTTCAGTGCAAATTGGGATGTCTACAACTAGGATGAGAATGGATGAGGATGGATGGTTAGGATTGGATAAGAAGAATGGATGGATGGGATTGGGTTGACCAAGAGATGGAAGGTTTAGATGATGCCATGTTAGGGTTTAGGAGAGAAAAGAGAATCTCATCTCTTTCTCTCATTTTAGAGTTGTGAGATTTTGGATTGGAGGCTAGGGTTTGGTTGGAGCTTGGAGAAGAAGGAAGAGAGAAAGAAGCTTAGTGATGCTTAGGGATTTCTACACCTTCAATCAAGGTAAGTTGATATTTCATGAACATAAATGGGCTTCCTTTGATTTCATGCTTTTCTCTCTACTTGCATGTTCATGATTTTCGGATGATTTAAAGGTCTAAGAAGATAGATTAGGCTTCTTCTTAGGTTGTGGATTAGGGTTGGTGTTGGGTTGTTGACCATAGTGATTCTTGGTTGGAGAATAGTGCTATTTCCTAAAGCTTAAAAGTTAGCTTAATGTTAGGTATTAGTGTAGTATATTAGTAGATTTTGGGAGATATAATGTAAGTTAGAAGTTCCCTTAAGGTTGTGTAAACAAATGGTAGAAAAACCCTTGACTTTAGCCTGTTCGCGACATTCGGTGAGCACTTAGGCGCGCCGAGCAGTCGCCGAACATGAACATCTGGGTGGCGGGTGGACATTTCAGTGTGCCGAGGTTGAATGTCAACCGAAAAGGTCGCCGAGTAGCTTTGGTGCGCCGAAATTGGTTTTGGTGCTCCGACATAGTCGCCGAGGAAATGCGTGATGGATTCGTCACCGAATTTCAGGAGAGTTTGCTGAGGAGGTCACCGAGAGGGATCTTGGTGCGCTGAAATCTACGCTGAGATCTCGCTGAACCTGTAGAATGGACCAAATTAATTTAATATTTGTAGTATACCTATGTGGAGTAGAATAAATGAATGCTATGCTTATATATATTGTTGTGTGAGTTTGTATAGCAATTGTGGTTGTATCATAATGTTAGATTATAGAACATGTTTTGCTGAATTGTGGTGTTCTATGTCCATGTGAATTAATATGCATGTTCAAACTAGATCATATTGCACCCTGTACACCAGATAGCATGTAATTCTGTTTATATGCCTTGCGTACATGCCGTATTGTTAGCATAACATTCTCTTAACTGTGATCAATAAAGTGAAATGTACAAAAGTGGGGAGTTGACCTAGAATAGTCAAATATTAGTAACTGTTTCCTCATGGAAAGATCTTCATGCAGTGATGAAAGGTGAGGGGTTGACAAAGATGGTCAATAACTAATGTGAATGTTAATATCATATCAGGCACATTACACAAAATATATAAGTATCTTTATGCAACTATTCCCTATGATCTTATTATGTGAATCGTGATGTATGCTTTGTGTGAATTGTTGTGGTTAAACCCTGTAAACTAATACTTGAATGCTTAGTTAGCGTGCACCTCATCACATGCACATCATTAACTCTTGACTATGGATTTGGTCTATGAGTAACACCCTGTCCCTGAGTCCACTATTTGAGGACACCCGAGTTAATACATGAGAATAAGGTGACCTGGAAGTCAACATAAGTGAGGAGACCTAGATTAGGTGGTTGAGGGAATGATCATCCCAATAGACCAATGGTTGATTTCTCCCATGGTGCGGGATGCATTTTAGGCATAGATCCCAAGAGACATAAGGAAAGACGATAGGTGAGGGCACCTTATAACGGTAAGACCTAATATCTGAATCATGTAAATGAGTGAACTCTGAACATTGATCAGTGGTGTATGGTTCTCTGAGAAAGATCTGTGTCTCCTTGGGATTCGTCCCTATGATTGAAAATAAGGTGAGGCGCCTGTGGCCTCTAGGTTGAAACCCCTAGAAACTATAATCCGGTACATAGAATAATTTGCTATTCCATCCATATATTGGGGGGTGGTGACTGTGTGTACACCCTGTGATAGTACGATTGAGATCATATGAGGAACCAAAACGAACTATCACTAATCAGAAAGGATCTTATCTTTTTGGGTCTTGGCCTACCCAAAGGTGGATCGGTCTACCTTAATAATAACATAGACACATTGTAGATTAAAATGATTGCACAATTTTTCATGTGGTGAATAGTTGTAAGGTAGGTGCACCGCATGCATTGCATATTCTCTAGGATAGTCTTATATATTCCTGAAAGTATCATACTTACTGGCTAGTGTAACTCACGCTTTATAGCGACCACTATTTTAGGTACGTTAGACAAAGATCGAGATGAAGACCTAGATTAAGAGCTGAACGCGGATTCCAATTATTAATGAAATGTAATAGCTATTAGTAGTTTTAATTTAAATTCTCTAATGTATGATTTTTATTTAGTTTTGTTAAATTGGGAAATTGTAATATGACTATTTACCTCCTATTGTTATTGTATGGATTTAAATGAAATATTCTTACGAACTCTCTTTTAAGAAATTCAATACATGTTTTGTACTTTCTTGCGACTCTGATAATTCTAATAATTTCCTCTAAAATTTTATTTAGGTAATTACCTAATCTATTAGTAGGACTTGATTTGAAAATACTAGACTAGTTCATATTTTCGGTGCTTGTATTATAAATAATCATATTGAATGTTAATTAAGACCTTAATATCTTAAGAGTTAAATCTTAGTTAATATCCATTATATATTTAGCCTGACTTGACTAGATATCGCCTTGCCACTCCCAATTTTGTTGGGGTGAAGGTTGCGAATCCAAATTCTGAACCTCCAACGAGGATCTCCAGTTTGGTTCGTGACACAGTTGGAATCAAAGGTAGTAGTAGGAGATGCGACATATGCGGACATGGGTCTGTTATTGTGATCTTGAACAGCATGATTGAAGCGATCATAACAGCGAAGAGCAGTGTGACCAAATCGCCCACAAACTTGACATGTAGTGCGTGCAGGAGGATTGGAATAGCTTCCACGACCAGAGTTAGAAAAAAGTATTTCGTCCTCTACCTCGACCTCGGCCTCGATTGGATGGAGGCCTTGATCGATTTGCTTGGTTTGAAGAAAAATTATGCCGAGAGGCAACATTTGCAGAAGGAGAAGACACGAGAGATTGTTCCATACGCATTCTCATGGCTGAACAGAAGATCATAAAGATCATTCAAGTGCAGAGAAGCATCATGACGAGTGGTGAGAGAGGTCACAAAAGTTTCGTATTCTGGTCCAAGTCCTGCCAAAATGAAGAGAACGAGATCATAATCAGGAACTGGATGAGCAACTGCAGCTAATGAGTCTGCAAGTGACTTTGCCTTTTGCAAGTAATCAACCATCGACATTGTTTCTTTCTTTAATGTTTGCAGTTGTAGTCTCAACTGCATAAGACGAGATCGAGACTGTGAGGCAAACTTTTTCTCAAGAGCAACCCAAACGTCTCGAGAAGTAGAGAGACCAACTACATGTGCTAAAACACTTTCAGTTAATGAAGAGACTAACCAACTTAGGACTAGCTGGTCTTGACGATGCCACTGAAAGATGGGAAGAATAAGGAACTTCTCCATCAATGAAACCCATAAGATCATGTGGCTTCAAGATTGGAAGAAACTGAGACTTCCAAAGTAAGTAATTGTTTCTATCAAGCTTGATAGAAATATGGTGTTGAATATTTCCAACTGTGTTGATGGAAATAGGTTTGACCTCATTCTTAGAAGAAGAATCTTCTTCATTCTTAGAAGAAAAATTGTTTCCAGCAGACGCCATTGAAAAAGGAGAAGAGAAAAAGAGGTGTTAGCCAAACAAGGCTCTGATACCATGTGAAGAGAAAAAATGGATCCTTGAACAAGACTGAAGACCCTCACTTCTTGTGGAGCCGTTTCAGTTCTTTTTATATTCTTGTATCTGTTTTACAAAGTTACAAGAAACATCAAAGGATAAAAGATGAAACAGAAATTTCAAATTCAAAAGAATTGGTTACAACTGACCTTATCTCTGACACACCCCCGCTAGCATAACGGTCCGTTAGTGACCATAAGCTTGTCTCTAAGAGAAAGAAATCGAGTTCGGCTGAGACTCTTTGTGAAAATATCAACAAGTTGTGTTGGAATGAAGCGCACATTGAGTTCTTTACGAGCCACTTTATCACGTACGAAATGATAGTCAACCACAATATGTTTTGTACGTGCATGAAAAATCGGATTTGCAGTTAGGTAAGTAGCTTCAATGTTATCACACCATAGCAACGGAGGTTGTGAGAGATAAAGACCAAGTTCATGTAATAACGATTGTAACTAAGTTAACTCAACAGCAGCATTAGCAAGGCTTTTAGATTCGGACTCCGTACTAGAACAAGCAATTGTAGGTTGTTTCTTCGAACTCCAAGAAATGAGATTCGACCCAAGAAAGGCACAGAAACCTCCAGTGGATTGTTGATCATCGGGGCAACTAGCCCAATTTGCATCTGAAAAGGCCATGAGATGTAATGAGGGAGATCGAGTAAACCGAAGACCACAAGTGATTGTCCCCTTTAAGTATTGTAGGATGCGCTTGACAACAGTCTAATGCTCACCTGTAGGGGTTTGCATAAACTGACAGACCTTGTTAACTACAAACGAAATATCAGGTCTCGTTATAGATAGATATTGTAGGGGCCCGATAGTGCTCCAGTATTGAGTTAGGTCCACAAGTGATGTACCAGAAAATTTTGATAATTTTAGACTAGATGCCATAGGAGTAGTACAAGGCTTGGAATCAACCATGTTGGTGCGTTTCAAAAGATCATGAATGTATTTTGTTTGTGACAGCCACATGTCGGATTTGCTTGATTCAACGTCGACACCCAAAAAATAGTGAAGAGGACCTAAGTCCTTGATTGAAAATTCATGCCTCAAGGCAATAATGAGATCACTAACTGCAGTATTCGAGTTGTTGGTAACAAGAATATCGTCAACATAAACCAGCAGGAATAACAAAGAATTCGATCTGCGTATAATGAATAGAGATGGATCCGAGGTTGAGCCAACGAAGCCACAAGTCAGTAGAAATTGGCTTAATTGATTAAACCAAGCCCTTGGAGCTTGTTTAAGACCATATAGTGCCTTTCGAAGCTTGTAAGCATGATGTGGGGACTGTGAATCTGTAAACCCTAGCGGTTGATGCATAAACACATTTTCTTCTAGAATATCATGAAGAAAAGCATTGCTGACATTTAACTGTCGTGTGATCCATCCCAAGGATACAACAATAGAAAGGACCATACGGATTGTCGTTGGCTTAATAACAAGACTAAAAGTATCATCGTAATCCCATCTAGCACGTTGATTAAATCTTTTGGCAACAAGACGAGCCTTGTACCGTTCAAGAGACCCATAAGATCTTCTCTTAATTTTGAATACCCATTTGCATCCGACAACATTCATATTAGAAGAAGGAGGAACAAGAGACCAAGTACCATTTTTTATTAAGGCATTAAATTCTTCAGCCATTGTAGTGCGCCAATTTGAATCTTTGCAGGCCTGTGTATAGCACGTTGGTTCAAAGTCAGATGAAGAAATGGTAGAAGAGAGAGCTAGGGGATGACGTGTTGCACAGAGGAGCTTGGGGTTTACAGGTGTCGTCTTGGTTTCGTGTCACCATGTGATGACGAGAAGGGGTCGTTGGAAACAATGGATTGTTGAGATCAACCACAAGATTGAGAGAAGGTGGGACTAACGAGTCAACTTCCAATATGGGATGAGATTGAGATGAAGTAGGGACACATGGGATATTTTCATTGGTAGGAAGGGATAAATTAGGAACTCCTAATAATCCGGGTGATTTAATTGAGTGAGGTGGTTGATGAGGAGAGATGATTCGTTGGCGAGAGGAAGAGTCTTGTGAATTTGAAATTTTATTTGAACAAGTTTGGTGTTCCAACGAATTTGTGGGTTGAATTGAGTGAGGTGGTAGATGAGAAAATAGGAGTCGTTGATGAGGATAAGGGTCTTGTAAATTTGAAACTCCATGTGGATGAGTTTGTTGTTCCAACGAACTGTTAGGTTGTAGTTCCAAAAGAGGTGGAGAAGGGTGGTTATGAGAATCAACAATAGATGAAGATAAGGGTGGTTGTTCCAAGAAAGGAGAAGAGATTTGTTTTTGAACGAGAGAGTCTTGTTGTGTTACATGTTGAAAATGTGGGTAAGGTTGGTTATGTGAAACAAGGAGAGGTTGAGATAAGGATGGTTGTTGCAATAAAATAGGAGATGGGATTTCTTTTTGAATGAGAGGTTCTTTGTGAGGCTCATGCTCAACAAGTGGAGAAGGTTGGTTATGTGAAACAAGAAGTGGTGATGAGGATGGTTGTTGAAATGAGGGAGGAGATAAGATTTGTTTTTGAATGAGAGATTCTTTGTGGATCCCATGCTCAACACGTGGAGATAAGAATTGTGGAGTTTGAAGGTGTGAAACGAATGGAGAAGAATTTGAGATTGTTTGTTCCATTAAAGTAGGAGATGGATTGGGTTGGGTGTGAAAAGAATGATCTAGGTGGTCCCCAAGACACGTTGACCTCGATTGTAAATATGGTGAATTTCTCCCATGGGTTGGCAATGTAGAATAAGAAATAGGAGTGGACAATAATCCATGTGGATTGCGGTTGGGAGAACAAGATGAAGAGGGCATTGTTGGAACTGAAATTGTAACCCCATGTGAAAATGTCCGAGCAGCTGGTGATGGTGGAGAATTATGGAAAGGGAAGAGTGACTCTTCAAAGATTACATGGCAATTAATATAGATCTTTCCTGTCGGAATATGTAAGCAACTATACCCACGGTGAGAATTGCTATAACCCAAGAAAACACATTGTGAGGATCGATACTCCAATTTATTTTTCGTATATGGTCAGAGACAAGGATAGCAAGCACAGTCAAATACACGAAGAAGAGAATAATCTGGTTCTTTCTTAAAAAGGCATTCCCATGATGAGATATTATTAATGACTGGAGAGGGTAACCGATTAATGAGGAACACAGCTGTGTGGAAAGCCTCATCCCAATAATGAAGGGGGACATGTGCATGAGCCATTAATGTTAGGCCGGTTTCAACAATATGCCTATGCTTAAGCCTGTAGTCCCATTTTGCTCATGAGTATGAGGGCACGAAAGACGATGGATAATACCAGCTGAGTGAAAATAGATGGTGAATTTTCGATATTCACCACCCCAATCGGTTTGAATTGCTTTAATTTTCCGATCAAATAAATTTTCAACCATGGCCTAAAAACGAAGAAAAATATCCCTTGCTTCATATTTAAGAAATAATTGGAAAAATCCAAGGGAATTTACTAAAATCATCTACAAAATGAATGTAGTAACAAGAACCATTAACAGAAATAACAGGTGATGGTCCCCATACATCACTATGAATTAATTCCAATGGATGAGAAGACATAGAAGAAGATCTAGAAATAAGCAGACGATGACTTTTCCCCAATTGACAGGCTTGACAGACACGTGGAGAGAGATCCTTATAAACTGGAAGATGATTATTATGAAGGATGTGCTAAACGACACGATCGTTGGGATGACCAAAGCGATGATGCCACGTAGACTGAGAGATGCATTCCCAATGAAGGCAGATGGGGATGCTTTATTTTTGGTGGAAGGAACAACGACTTTGAGTTGGTAAAGGCCTTGATTGAGTCGTCCTTGGCATAGGTGTTTCCCGGTCTGTCGATCCTTAACAACACAAACGGTAAGATGAAATTCAAAAACCACATTATTATCTGTAGTAAACTGACTCACAAAAGGAAGATTTTTAGACATCTTTGGAGCATGCGTGACATCCCGAAGGATAAATAAGGAGCTTCCCCATCAATGAAACACATAAGATCATGTGCCTTCAAGATTGGAAGAAACTGAGATGTCCAAAGTAATTGTTTCTATCAAGTTGATAGAAACATGGTGTTGAATATTTCCAACTATGTTGATGGAAATAGGTTTGACCTCATTCTTAGAAGAAGATTTGTTTCCAGTAGAATCGTTTCCAGCAGACACCATTGAAAAAGGAGAAGAGAAAAAAAGAGGTGTTAGCCAAACAAGACTCTGATACCATGTGATGAGTAAAAATGGATCCTTGAACAAAACTGAAGACCCTCACCTCTTGTAGAGCCGTTTTAGTTTTTTTATATTCTTGTATTTGTTTTACAAAGTTAGAAGTTACATCAAAGGATATAAGATGAAACATAAATTTCAAATTCAAAAGAATTGGTTACTACTGATACTGATGAGTTGTAACCTTATCTCTAACAGATTCGGACCGGAACCACCATGATCCGAATCTGATTAAAGTTTCAACAAACTTTCATATATCCGGTTATATTTATAGGATCCGTATTCGAATCCGACTAAGATTCAAATCCGATTATATATCCGAATCAGATAATAAAAATATTTAAGAATGAAACAATTCATAAATTATTTAAAATACAATGCAAATAGATTGATAAAAATAAGTGGAGAATTTAATTTAACTTAAATTAAAAACATATTCTCAAACAAATAAAAAAATGAAGATGAAGATAAATGGGGAAAAATCATATACATGTATGTAAATCTAATCTGATTTAGATCTTAATCGGGTCGAATACATCAAGATCCGAATCCGATAGTAAATGGATCCAATTACTCAGATCAGAATCCGATCCAACGGACATCTAATGAAATAAAGATCCGATATAACGGATAAATTTAAACCGAATCATGTCGGTATTGGATCTAGATCCGACCCATTGACATCCCTCTTATGCAACCCCAGCCCAAGCCCAACCCGTGCCAGATCTATACCTTCCCTGCTTGAAGTCTTCGGTGTAGGGTCAATTACTTAAGACACCCCCTCAAGTTACAGGGTATGCCTAAAAAGGTAGGAGTCCTCTCGACCCTTCCATCATCGATTACCCAGTCAACGTCATGTGCCGAATTAAAGTTTCGAACTGGCTTTTTATAGAAAAAAGCTTGGCCTTCTCTCCGACCACGATGCATCACCATTAAATTCCTGAAAATTAACAAGCTTCCTCCTCTCATCATCCATATATTTAGTCATGGAGGTAATTGGTTATTATTACTTATTAGGCTCACGACAATCTCATCTCACAAACCCATTTCTCCTCAGGTTGCAAGAGTTGCAGGCAGGGACGACCTGGAGAACACATAAAGATCAAGAGAAAGAAATGGCTTCTCATATGGTTTGGTTGCTTTCTTGCTCTTTGCAACGGTTCTCCTTCATGGTGCAGCTGCACAGAAAAAACAAGTGGTTGGAGGGAGCACCTTAGGATGGAAAATTCCCGATTCTCCCACTGCGTACTCCACCTGGGCCGCCTCCCAGACTTTCAGTGTCGGCGACACTCCAGGTGCATGAATCAAACTATTTCAACATAAAAATCCCATTTTATTCTATTGTTTACGATCTTTCTCTAAAGATGAAGGTTCTAGATGATCCAGATCACGTAGTTTGAGACACACGAATCCAAAATCTGTAGCGAAAGATCTTTATCAAATTGGAAAACATCACACGTCAGAATATGTAATTATTAGAACCATATACAATATTCCTACACCCAATCAACTAGGTCTCTGTATAAGCATTTTAGTAGCAAAATTAGATCTCTGTATGAGAATCTCAGTAGCAAAATCAAATCCAAATCCTTATATGGGAATCTCAATAACAAAATCAAATCTCTGTACGAGAATCTCAGTAACAAAATTAGCTCTCTTTCTAGAAGAAGAAGAGAAGATGAGAGATGAAAGATTCGCTAGGTTGAATTCTCCAAAAGAGTAGATTCTTGATTGGGTAGGGAGGATGAGTCTTCTATATATAGAAGCTCGACTCAACTCAATCCAACCGAAGACTATCTCCTAATCCTATTAAGAGATGGGATCCAAATCCCACTTGATCTCGTACCAAACATTGATGATTCCTTTAAGTGGAAACCTGAGTCGGCCCAAATAGATCGGGCCAACCAAGTCGACGCATAAATCTATCAAAAGAAATACTTTATTATCTCATCACACCATGGAATTGTCTCCATTAATTTTGAAAGAAAAAACAA
Source organism: Pachysandra terminalis (assembly GCA_031762675.1). Classification (NCBI taxonomy): domain Eukaryota; kingdom Viridiplantae; phylum Streptophyta; class Magnoliopsida; order Buxales; family Buxaceae; genus Pachysandra; species Pachysandra terminalis. Next base: position 598 of record JAUPMG010157621.1, on the reverse strand, counting down.
TTTCTAATTTGTTGCTTTAATTTTATTCTTTATATAATGATTTTTTTTCCAGTCTTCAACTTCGCCACCGGGCAACACGACGTAGCCGAAATATCAAAGAGCGATTACGGTACGTGCACCAGTACGAAACCCATTGGAGATTTAATAGATGCTGGCCCTGCAAGTGTCATGCTTGATTCTGAAGGAGATCACTACTACATCTGCACTGTCGGATTACATTGCAGAAATGGCCAGAAGGTAACAATCTCGGTTGGATCATCATCTTCCTCTAAAGGCAACGCCACCACAAGTAGTCCTACCAGTAGCCCTACCACCACAATTAATCCTACCAGTAGCCCTCCCTCGTCATCAAAGTCGAAAGCGTCTATAGTTGTTGGTGGCATCTCCATGGCTCTCTTGTCCATTGCCGTCCATTTGTTGCACTAGATGATCAGCCAGATATCTTCTTTATATAATAATATTTGAAGGAGATTTATTTTTTTTCTCATCTACTTGTGTGTCACGCCCCGATCCCAGAGACTTACATCCCATGAGGGAAGGCATGGATCACGAGGTGAGACCTTCGAGATCTATTGCTAGACCGCGGATCGCATATCAA
>JAUPMG010157600.1:0-10884 GCA_031762675.1 Pachysandra terminalis | reverse complement strand
TAAAATTCAAACAAACAATTCCAAATTCTCTTGAACTCATAACACTTTCCCAATCCCATAAACTCTTAAAATTTACTGTCTTTCCTAATAGAACCTAAACTCTAACTTGACTCATTTAACATGTAACATAAATCAAAACTAACAATGACTCTGAGTCGATAAACATTACTAGAACACTATTATTTTGACTAGAACAAATGAAATTCAAATAGGAAAACTAAAAGTACCGGTCAAGGTTTATTTTCACTTCCCTTTCTTTTTCCCATTCTTCCTAATCTTCATTGCTGTCCAGATTTTTGGTTGGCTTTTGTCGCTACACTAGGTATGGACTTGTCGATGTAACATATGAGCTAACTTAATAAATCGTGAATTCCAAGCCTCTAACAAGACAAGGAACAACTCATATGATGTGGAATACATATGTCAAAAGGCTGATATCTTCAAACATTTGTTTTCTGATGGAGTTGGCATTCTTAGGTATAAGATTTAATAAAGATGATAGATCCGTTTGCTAAATGACGTACAAGAGATGTAGTATCTAATAAGAATGAGGGCTTTCTTGGTGAATTATGAATGGCTTCTAACTCTTCCTTCTATGAAGGGTAGTCATTTATCTCGTATTTTCTTTGATCATGCTCCTTTACTCGTTTCTTTTTTGTTGGAAAAATATTTTGGTCCTAGAGTTTTTCATTTCCAAAGAATGTGGTATTTGCATGCTGATTTTATGGAAGTTGTGAAAGCTACCTGGACTCAACCGGTTTTAGGTCACAATTTACATAAGCTCTCTCAAATTAAAGTCTCTTTGTAATTGTCTTAAAGCTTGGACTAAATTCATTTTTGGGAATGTCTCCCAAAGAATCTGTGATTTATCTGATAAAATCCATGGATTGGAGGTTAGCTTACAATAAGGTTGGTCAGAGGATATTAATTCGCTTTTTAATCAAGCCAAGAAAGATCACTGCCAGGCCCTTCTTCAAGAGGAGATTTTCCGGAAACAGAAGTCTCGTGTCAAGTGGCTCATTGAAGGTGATTCTAATACAAAGTTCTTTCATGCTACTACTAATACTCACAAGAAGAGTTATTTCAATAATATTACTCTGCCGAATGGTAATGCCTCCAATGATAAGCATGTGATTCATGATGCTGCAATTTCTTTCTACCAAAGGCTTTTATCATCTTAAGAATGTATTTTGAATGATTCTTTGTTGGATAGTATTCCCTCTTCCATTTCTGCTGATGAAAATAACTTTCTTATGGTGGTTCCTACTTTAAAGGAGGTCAAAAAAGCTGTGTTCGATATTTCTGCAGATAATGCTCCGGGGCCGGATGGTTTTTCGGCCTGCTTTTTCCAATCATGTTGGGAATTGATTTCTTTGGATGTTTATGATGCGGTTGTTCACTTTTTTCAAGGCTCGCAATTATCTACTTTTTATACCAGCGCTCTCATCACTATGATTCCTAAAGTTAAGGAGCCTAGAACGTTTTCTGATTTTCGGTCTATCGGTTTATGTAATGTGGTTTATAAGGTTTTGTCCAAGATTATGGCTAACAAACTTAATCAATTCCTTCCGAGGATCATATCTGCTAGCCAAGGTGCTTTTATAAAGCACAGGTCTATTTTTGAGAATATTTTCTTGGATCAAGATCTTACTCATTGCTTAAATAGAAAATGCTTTGGGGGGCAACGTTATCATTAAGCTTGATATGGCTAAAGCCTGTGACAGAGTGGAATGGGCTTTTTTATTGGCGGTTCTTCGTTGATTTGGTTTTTCCGAACACTGGATTACACTTGTTTCTACTTGTATTAAGGAGTGTTTTTTCTCTGTCTGTTTGAAAGGGGTGTACATGGGTTTTTTTCATTCTAAGAGGGGGGGTTGCGATAATTTTTCTTCTTTATTCTTTATTATTTGTTCTGAAGTTTTGAGCCATGGGTTGTCAAGATTCTTTGATGAAGGAAAAATTGGTTTCTTTTCTCTATTCCTCCGAGTTGTTTGCCAATTTCTCATTTGTTATATGCAGATGATACAACTGTTTTCATAATGGTTGTAAATCATCTTTGATTGGCTTCATGACTTTGTTGAATGAATATGTTCATTGTTCGGGTCAGAAATTTAAATTCTAAGAAGAGCTGTTTTATTGTTTCTTCGAGGGCTTTGATTTCAAGGATAAATGTTGTCAAGCAAATTATTGGGTTTGTGCAGAAGGAATTGTCTTTAGTCTATTTGGGTGTTTCTCTTTACATGGGCAGATTATCTCGCTCCCTTTTTTATGGGCTCCTTGGAAAAATTAAGGACATGATCAATGGTGGTAAGCTCATCTTAATCAAGCATGTTCCTGCTAGCATTCCCATCCATCTTATTTCTTCCATGGCTGTTCCTATTTCTGTTATTCAGAAATGGAACAGGTTGTTTTCAGATTTTTTTCTATGGAGAATGGGATGGTAATCCTAAGAGGAAATGGATAGCCTGGTCTTCTATTTAATACCCTTGTCCTGAAGGTGGTTTGGGAATTAAATCTGTTAAGCACATTGTTCATTGTTTCCGTTTGAAACAAGCTTGGAATGTCATATCTTCTAATTCTCAGTTTAGCAAATTTATGAAAAGCAGGTATATCAAAGGTTCTCACCCTTATGGAAACATATTCTTAAGGTTGTTACAGAGGCTTATCGTAATATTGGTTGGAAGGTGGGGGGAAGGGAATATGGATTTTTTGAGGGATAATTGGTTCATCACTGTTCCTCTTCTTAACCTTGTTGATGATGAGGCTTTGTGTACTCCTATTTCGGTTAAGGAGGCTTTTGCCTTAAATTTTGATTTGCCAGGTATGTCGTCCTTTTGCATCAGAAAATATCAAGGGGTATTCAAGATCTTAATTTGTTTCTTGAGGATGTTCCTGATAGCAGTAAATGGCTGTCATCTGTCAATGGGAGTTTTCCAGTCAAGGCTGCCTGTGAGGGTTGTAGTCCCCGTAGAGATTCCTTTAGATGGCACAAAGAATTCTGGCTGAAACCTATCCCATTGAAAATGTCAATATTAAGCGGAAGCTTTCTTGTGGTGTTATTCCTCTTGGTTTTCGTATTCAACAGTTGGGAATCCGTATGGCTTCTCAGTGCTCCTGTTGTTCTTCTTATCCTCAGGTCGAAGACCTTGAGCATGACTTTTTGAGCAGTGAGATCACATCTTTTGTCTGGTCTATATTTTCTTAATCTTTAAGGTTCAGTCTCCTATGATTCCTACCAGTTCTTTCTTGGATAGTTTGTGGGTATTCGGAAAAGAAGTCAGGTTGGGATCATCCGTTGTATGCTCCCTTTACTGGTGTTTTGGGAGTTATGGTTGGACAGAAATGCTCAGAGGTATGAAGGGTGTTGTCAATCCAAAGAGTTTGTGCTGGATAAAATCATCAATTGGATTCATGACATGGTTCCTTTCTTGAAGCCTAAGGCGGGCGTGTCTCCTTCAGATCAGGTTATTCTAAACTTCCTTAATCTTCCAGTTATTCAGGTTCAGGTGAAGTTGGATTTGATTTTGTATTGGAGAAAACCTCCTTTGGGTTTTGTTAAACTCAATACAGATGGTGCTTCTCTGGGTAACCCGGGTAGAGCTGGTGGGGGTGGTGTTTTAAGGAATGATTATGGTGATCTCTTGGTTGGTTTCTCTAATTTTTATGGTGAGTCTTGCACGAACAATATGGCAGACATTCGTGCGTTGTCGGATGGTCTTCGAATGTGTGTGGTTGCTTGCTTTTCATGGTGCCATGTCTTCTTGCAATACTAGTTATAATTCGGTCTTTGATCTCCCTCGGGACGCTGCGACTGTTGGTCATCTTGCAATACTAGTTATTCATGCATGTGCATTTTATCATCTGTCATGTATAGCATTGATAGTGGTAAGTTTCATATGTCCCCCTTGGCTAGGAATAAATTTTCCCCTTATTGCAATATACAGGTCAGTGTCTCTGCCTTAACACCCCTCCCTCCACGGGAGTACCTCTAATCTCGGAAGATTAGAGGGTATTTTTCAAAAAAAAAAAAAAAGGATGAGGGTGTTCAATGAGTCAATAGAAGAGTGACTCATCTAGAAGCTCCAATTGTACACAATCTGTTATTGAAAACCTATGTGAATCTCCAGCAAGACAAGATCATGACAGAAGACAAATCATAAACTTCAATCTACTAGAAGAATCTAACAGATTCAATTTGGCTCTTAATGGCCTTAGATGTTGGTAAGACGCCATCTACCACCGTTTGAAGAATTTGTTAATCTCTTGATAATCTATGAAGAACGAAGAAATTTTAATAGCATGGATGAGGGCCAAGCCTTTGGAGCCAACGCCAATGTAGAGGACGTGGAAACTACAATAACCGTGATTGGAATCAAGGACAACGTGGAGCAAGCAATCCCGGTTGAGGTTTCAACTCAAGAGGTTGTGTCTTCACACAAACCAGTCAAGGACGTGGAGATAGTACCAACTTTACGGACACTGGACGCACCAACTCAACAAAATTCTCAAGATATGCAAAGAACACAAATTATATGTCAGATTTCTGGTACGAGTCTGGACAAAAGGCCATCAACTGTTGGAATAGTTTTAATCATGCATACCAGAAGGAAGAAATTCCACAGGCCCTAGCAGAAATGTCTCTTTCAGATCGAGAATGATTCCCAGATACAGGTGCAACATCTCATATCACTAATAATGCAGGTATACTCCATACTCTTAAACCTTATAGGGATTCTGATAAAATTATTATTGGTAAAGGAAAATGTCTTAAATATCTCATAATGGAAATACATCTCTCTCTACTACTTATGGAAAACTAGATCTTGGAAATGTACTGCTCGTGCCAAACATTACAAAGAATCTTCTCTCTGTTGGCCAACTGACAGACGACTTATCCTGTGTTTTTGAAATCTCATCTGATGGCTTTGTTATTAAGGACAAGGGAATGGGGAAAACGTTGGCAACCGGGAGTAGAGAAGGAGGTCTTTATGCAATAACAGACTGTGTACAGTTGGATCTTCTAGATGAGTCGTTCGTCTTTTAACTCATTGAACCCTCATCCATATTAGATCATGCTCTAGGGGCTTGCTTGAGTCCATAGAGGGCACGAGATAGTTTGCAGACATAGTCTGGATGCTGGGAATTCTGAAAACCAGGTGCTTGCTCCATATAAATAGGTTCTTTTAGAAACCCATGAAGAAAAAGCATTCTTTACATCCAGTTGTGTAACATGACCAAAAAGAGCTTTATTTTCAATCAGACAAAGAAGAGCTTCAGAGGAGGTTTGGCAGTTAGCACCAAAGATTAAGGCATCCATAACAGAAAATAGTTTCGCTTCTTAGTAGTAAGAATTCTATCTCTGCTGATAGTTGGAATAATGATCAATCTATCTGTCGAAGTTGTCAAATGGGTAAAATTTTCCAAGTTCCTTTTATTATTGATAACAGAAGAAGTGAATTTCCATTCAGTAAACTTCATTGTGATTTATGGGGTCCACTGTCCAGCACCAATCTGTTCAGTTCAGCAATTTAAATATTGTCTCTTTTGTGGATGATTATACTCGGTAAACATGGATTTTCCCATTTAAAGCATAAGTCAAACTTTTTTTTGTTCCATTCAAAAATTCAAGAAACTGGTTGAGCACCACTATGGGAATAAAATTGAGATTTTCAAAAGTGATGGAGGTGGTGAATTTGGTAAGACCGAAATTTTGGATTTCTTATCCAACCATGGGATAGTAAGACAAATAACTTGCCCAAAGGCCCCTAAACAATATGGGGTAGTTGAAAGGAAACATCGTCACATCGTTGAATTAGGTCAATGAAATAACAAAATGGGATGGTTGAAAGGAAAAGTCATCAAATCGTTGAATTAGGTCTTTCCATGTTATTTCATTGTGGGGAACCGAAAATTTTATGGGTTCAAGCCTTTTCTACAGCAGTATTCCTAATCAATCATTTACCTACTCCAACCTTACAAACGGAAACCCCATTCAAACAGTTACATAGAAAGGATCCTGATTATTCTTCATTGAGAACCTTTGGTTGCCAATGTTTTCCTTATCTGAGAGAGTATGTGAAGAATAAGTTTTCACCAAAATCACTACCTTGTGTGCTCATTAGAAATAGTCAGATTCACAAAGGGTATCGATGTCTAAACGCTCCAACTGGTCGAGTCTACATTTCAAGCCACGCTATCTTCACTCTTCAATGAAAATCATTTTCCTTATATTAACACATCTCCAAGTAATATTGATTTTCAAGAGGAGAATCCGTTGGTGACCACATTTGCAGAATGATTAGAAGGGGATGTAAACGTTTAAAAGATTTTGGAGCAACCCACTCAAGAAACAACATTGGAGCAATACACTCAACCATTCTTCGAGACTTCAAGTTCAGATGACCCAACATCTAATGGAGTAGAACCTGCGTTGTCTTTGCAAGATCAATGTCAACCTGAGTTGCCTTTCCCAAATCAATGTTCTACCCATCCTAATCAAGTAGCCTCTATGCCTCCCATATCTACTGACTAAGATCCTTCCTCACCATCCAATAAGCATCAAGTAATAGATACTTCTGCAAATGAGTCTACTACTACAAGTGCTGCTTTATAAACATTTCTCAATGATGGCACCATCCAATTGATCTTGGATCTTTACAACAGGAACATGCATTACCTATGCCTAGAGCCCAGTCCATCAACATAACTCAATCAGATCCTGTACATGATCTCTCATTCAACACTCATCCCATGAAAACACAACATAAGACCAAAGCTAGATTGATTCATTCTCTCTCTTCAACAACCTCAACTTGTATTCCAATAGAACCCAATATAACCAAAGTCCATAAATCAGCACTCAATCACCCTAGATGGGTAAAGGCAATGGAGAAGGAACTCCAAGCACTAGAATAGAATCATACATGGACAGTTGTGCCAAGAGACTCAACTATGAATGTAGTTGGCTGTAAATGGGTCTTCAAAACCAAACTCAAAACAGATGGGAGTCTCGAAAGATCAAAAGCTCGTCTTGTTGCAAAGGGTTACAATCAACTTGAAGGAGTTGATTATGATGAGACATTTAGCCCTGTTGTAATGTAAAGCCACAAACTATTTGTACAGTGCTCAAAGTTGCTCTTGCTCAAAGATGGTCAGTCAAACAACTGGATGTAAAGAATGACTTTCTTCACGGATTTCTAAAGAACCTGTTTATTTGGAACAACCACCTGGTTTTCAGAATTCACATCATCCAGACTATGTCTGCAAACTATCTCATGCCTTCTATGGACCCCAAGCAAGCCCCTAGAGCATGGTTTGATCACTTCAGTCAATTTCTTCTTCATTATGGCTTCATCTGCAGTATATATGATCCATCTTTATTTATATTGCATCATACACAGGGCACCACCATTCTACTTTTATATGTAGATGATATTTTACTCACTAGTAGTAATGAACATCTCTCGCACTTTTCATTGTTCATGTTGGTTCGGAGTTCGCCATGAAGGACCTCAAAGTATTATATTATTTTCCTGGTATTGAAGTTATTTATACATCTAAAGGGGTGATTTTTTCGCAAGAAAAATATGCTCATGATCTGCTATCTCGTGCAAAGATGGAGGACTGCAAAGCTATCTCTATACCTATCGTGACCAAGCAAAGCACTCCTCATTATAATGGCCCTTTCTCAAATCCATCTTTGTTTCGTAGTCTTTGTGGGTGCACTGCAGTATCTTACTATCACAAGGTCTGATTTTTCATATTATGTATGCATGCTCCTACAGCCGGTCATATGCAACTTGTCAAAAGAATTCTTCGTTATGTTCGTGGTAAAACTAAGTATGGACTTCACCTCCTTCGTGACAATATGGTTGATCTTTATGTCTTTTCTGATGCTAATTGGGCAGGGTACCCTGTTACTCAGCGTTCTACTACTGGTCTTGGAGTCTTTAGGCTCAAATTTAATTTCCTGGACTGCTAAGAAGCGGCCAACTGTGGCTCACTCTAGTCAGAGGCTGGGTATCGAGCTATGGCCGCTGTCACTGCTGAGCTCACCTGGACTTCCTTCATCTTACAAGATATTGAAATCCCTCTATCTCAGCCAGCTACTCTCTTTTGTAATAATATTAATGTGTTATATATGTCTATAAACATTATTTTTCATGCCTGCACCAAACATATTGACATCGATTATCACTTTGTTTGGGAAAAAGTTGCTCGTGGACACTTAATTACCAAGTTTGTTAGCCTATATAATCAGTTGGCTGATATCTTCACCAAAGCCCTTGCTAGAGATCGATTTTGTGCTCTACGGACCAAGTTGGGAGTTCTGTCACCTCCCTCCTCAAGTTGAGGGGGAGTGATAAGGATGAGGGTTCAATGAGTCAAAAGAAGAGAGACTCATGTAGAAGCTCCAACGGTGCACGGTTTGTTATTGGAAACTTATTTGAATTTCCAGCAAGACAAGATCATGACAGATGAGAACTCATAAATATCAATCTAGAAGATTTGTATATACTATTTATGATTTATTTTCTTCATTTGTAGTTTCTTATTCTGTAAAGTTTCCTTTTCCTTTTTTGGAAACCTGTTGTAACAACTCTCCATTATTTAAATGTATAGAAGTTTCTCTCCTCTCACGGTTGAGAGAAGACCAGAACTGTTTTATTCTTTAGTACCTAGTACATCAAGTGCAGGGACTTAAATCCCATTGATTAGAAGGACGTCAACAACAAAAACCCAACCTAAGTGACTGAAGATCCGATGATTTAAGTTCAATGTTTATAGAGGGTTACCCTATTGAGATGGGTAGCATTTTGTGATACATCATCTTATATATCCTGGTGTGATTTTGCCACATGGCATCTGAGTTGACGAAAACTCTTGTCCATGTGTTTTTCTCTACATGACCCATCTCGCATGCCAAGTTTTGCTTGGCATACATCAACCATTTGGAAAGGAGAAAAAAATAAACAAATCCAATGTCTTTCTGGGTTCAGACTTCAAAAAAAAAGTTAAAAATATCCAATGGTTTATCAATATGGAAAATCCAATACATGGTAAACATAAATCTTAGGTCAATTAGAGAGTATGTACACACTAACTATCCAGCGGATCCCCTATTAGATGATTAATGTAAATTGCCATAGCATCCCTTCATGTCACAGAAAACTCAACATCTCATCAGGAAGCTAAACTTGGTTACACAAATCCAAAAATCCTTCTTCCTATTCTACTTCTTCCTGAATTGATATTTGTAGCCTTAGACGCATAACTTGCCTATCCGAACTTAAGAATTAAAAAAATAAAAATAAAAAATTGCTGCAAACATTTTAACCTACAAACAACCGATTCGAACCACTAGGGAGGGTAGTCACATCTCTATATATACTTCCATGCAATGCAGATCCGAAGCTCATGTGGAGGAGGAGCTAAGGAGGGTTGCATCAAGTTGGAAGTTCACATAAAACTTTGCTACATCCCTCATGAGCTCTTACTCTCTTGATCCTTTTCAGAACAAAATCTGTCTCTTGGCTATAACCTTCATGTTCTATGAACATGGGTGTCCGATTTATGTTGACAATTCAAGAAAGAACAAAAACCATTACCACTCTTTCTTCAGCCACTTTGAGTGATGTCTGTAAGACTGCATAATAACTTTCCTTTTTATTCAGACTTCATAAGTTTCCTTGTTTTAATTCGTGCGCACAACTCTTCTTGTTCTATTCCGGGTAATTAGATCTGATTTCACCCATACAAGGGTTTTATATGCTTCCTTCCTAAGAACACCAATAATTGGATCATGAAGGAAACCACCACTGAATCTGCGAGCCTTTAATAAAACGGGCAGTACATATTTCACCTTGATGACAGAGTTATAAACTTATAAGTGCATTTAAGCTGATAAGTCTTCTTATTTTATATTATTTTTTAAGTTTTTTAAGGCTTCTTCATCCATCGAGGTTACTACATACTATTTTTCTAAAGCAAGAAAATTAGAAAAGAAGATTATTAGTTCATAGGAATAAATGTTGTAACTCAATTAATGGTTCACAGGTAGCAGCAGAAAATTGGTGAATTAGGAAATTTAACCCAGGCGAATAACAGTAATACAGATAGACGAGTAAAACCCATAACCTGAAAGCAGTAAAGAAATACCAACCTAAGATTATTTCTAGAGAAACGTGATTGAATTCAAGGGGAAAATGAAAAGAAAAACAAAAACAAAACAAATCAGAATAAATTCATGAACAAATTTGCACAGAGAACTGAATGGAATACAAGGGGAAAAGAAAAAAAATTCAAAATAAATTCATGAACAGATTTGCACCGAGAACTGAATGCAATTCGAAGAGAAGAAGAAAAAAAAAAAAGAATCACACCTGGGTCTTCCCAGAAGTGCCAATAAGGGCGTTGGCCAGAGCGCCAAAAGGATTAGAAGAAGACGAAGAGCCTGGAACAGCACACGCTGCTCCTCCTGTAACCAGGTCACGCATCGCCATATCTCTTTACCAAAATTACTCGTTTGCTTCTTCGATCGAATCAAAACCAGCTCCCTCCTTCCCTCCGTTGGAGCTATCGGTTCGTCACTGTTCTCTTTCTTTTTCTTTTCTTTTTTTTTTTAAATTGTTTTATTCCTTCGAATTTAAACAGTGACGATAAAACAGACTACTTTGGGGAAAGGACGACTTCCGGATGTTATCTTCGTTACATAATAAGGTGAGAGTCCCAAAGTAGAGCTGTGAATAGGGCCAGTTGGTCAAGAGAATTACTTCAAAATTTAAGATGTCCTACCCTTAGCCATTTCAGATGGTATAAGGATGTGTTTTTAGCCAAAGTGCTTCAAAGAAATGATGCCAATGCTGAACATTGGAAAGCCAAATT
>JAUPMG010157589.1:0-10885 GCA_031762675.1 Pachysandra terminalis | reverse complement strand
GATTGTGATAGTCTTCAAGAAATATAGACAGAAAACTAAGAAAAGCAATTTGATTGTTGGTAATGGTATGCCTGTTATATACCTAAAGCAAGCAGGCAAGCAAAGCAAGTCGCTAATGGATGATCTTCATCTACTTACATACCCAAACAGTCACACAAAATGGCTTCTTCCTTTGGATGGATTTCAGCCATTTTCCTGCATATAATTCTTCTCACCAATGCCCAAGAACCAAAAACTAATGCCCAATTAAAACTACTCAACGGTAGCTACTTATATGACTTCTGTGGCAACACAGTAAATTACACCAGTAACGACAAGTTCATGGCGAATCTCAACACCCTTTTGTCTTCTTCTCTATCTAATGCCTCCGTCTATAACTTGTTTTACAATGCAACTGCCGGCGAGAACTCCGACAAGGTCTACGCTCTTTTCCTCTGCAGAGGAGATGTTTCGTCGGATATATGTAGGAACTGTGTCAATATCTCGAGTCAGAAGATCAAGCAAGGATGCCCAAATCAAAAAGAGGCAATTACATGGTACCACTTCTGTATATTGCGATACTCGAATTGGCCAATATTCTCCAAGATGGAGCAGAATCCATCTCTGTTCAAGTTGAATTTGAATAATGTTTCGAATGGGGATCAGTTTAATCAGGGTTTGCGGGATTTAATGGACAACCTAATGGAACGAGCTGCCTTTGCTTCTTCTTCTTCTTTTAAATTAGGGATGTTTGCGACCGGAGAAGCAAATTTCACTAGCTTTCAGAGGATATATGCTTTAGTGCAGTGTACTCCAGATATATCCCCGAGTGATTGCAACATTTGCCTACAGAGTGCCAAGAATGATACTCCGGGATGCTGTGATTGGAAGCAAGGTCGAAGAATCATTAGGCCGAGTTGCAATCTGAGGTATGAGATATACCCTTTCTATTGGACTGATGTTGCTTCACCATCTCCACCATTAACAAACTCAACAATCTCTGACGGCAAGCTCCGGGATGTGTGTTTGGGTAAAGAGGAAATATGTGTGTACATAGTACACATCCCATGGTTAGACATGTATTTACTTGGGGACATGGCATGATAATCTATCTGTCTATGCCATATTCTCAATTGCAAAATTTAAAGAGATCAATCAAAGTCATGGTATTAACTTGGTTACTAATCTCTTAAAAAATTTCAATTCCAATTGCCTGGCCTAAATTTTGGAAATATATTTGCTATTAGCAAGAAGAGGAGGGAGTAAGTCATCTCAAACTCGAACATTCATTATTAGTCTTGTTGTTAGATCCGGTTTTAACAATTTTAACCAATTTAAATTGTTGCCATGTTACTTGAACGATTGTAAGCATAATAAAGTAAATGACAGGCAATTTTTACGAGGTTCGGTTTTACCCTACTCCTCGGGGCCACGCTCAGATATTGAACAATCCACTAAGATATAAAGATTACACACACCAATCAGACTTACACAAAATAAAGACTCCCATTTGATTTTTGTCGTCACTGTGTTGAATCATCTTCTTGAATCCGTTCAATGAGCACCACTCGTCTTCAATGTCCGCATACTTGATCTCCCTTCAATCTGTAGGTTGTCTTCTCCCGAAGACTTCAAATTCTTTTCTCGAAGAACATACCGTCTTCTCTTGAAGACTCCAAGTTCTTCTCCCGAAGAACGATTAACATGAACCCTCAAAATCTTGTTCTTGAACACCAAAGGAGTTGTTTAACTCGGATGTGTTCATATAATTATATAGAGCAACAAACAGATATGCTCCAAATCTTGGATGAGGATGGAAATAGCAGTGTTGTAACAATTGTTGCAACATTCCTGTACAGAAGATCTTATTCTTTTTTTTTTTTGGAAAGGTAAATATCTCATTAAATGGAAACAAAAAGATATACAAAGAAAGGGAGAAATAATGCTAGTGTAGGATCTTCACACTAGCAATCAATGGCCAAGAGCCAAACTACAGTAGAAGTAAAGGACAACAAGGCTGTAGACCCATTACAGCATAAGACAAGGAGAGGTCAGGAGGACACACCCCATTTAGCCAAGAGATCAGATTCAGCAGAAGGGGACGTAACAGTAGTAGAGCTGAGCGCACCCTTGATATCTTCAAGAATAAGGCTACAAATGAGCTGGCTTGGTGAGGAAGATCTTTGAAAATTCTAGCTTTCCGCTCACGCCAGATGTGCTATAAGGTCACACAAAATGCAAGCTTTTGTATCCGAGCAGCAAGATTCATGCCCGAGAACTTATTCGTACATCATTCCACCTCCTCAGTCCAAGGGAGGATACTATGAGGGGCATCACACATGGAAAGTACATACAGCCAAATTGAGGAGGAAAAATCACAGTTGAAGAAGAGATGGGGATGGGACTCAACCTCCTTGTTACATAAGCTATACATGGAGGAGCCGAGAATGCCCATTCTAATAAGTTTGTCCTGAGTTAATAGATGACCCGGATAGCCATCCAAGCAATGAAACTATGACGAGGAATGTTACCTATGAACCAGATCAGAATATGCCAAGACACCTTCGCACTAGCAAGTCTTAATGCTTTAACGGTGCTTTTGATGCTAAAATTGCCATTCGGAGAAGGGCACCAATACCAGAGATCATTCAGCTCAGACGTGATGGGGACAGAAGATAAAAGTGACTAGAAAGGGAGAGCTGATCCGAACGTATTGGGGGGGACCATTTGCCCTCCCAAATAAGCTTATCCACAGTAGTATCAGCAGAAAACCCCCATCGATGTATCTGCCTGAAAGAACCATGATCAATGGTGGGACTAATAGGGTGCCAGTTATCCCACCAAATAGAAACAGACTGACCCATGGCAATGTTCACTTTGATCAAATGATAAGCCTGCTCACGGAGGGCCAGTAGTTTTCTCCAAACCCAAGTACATTTGGCTGGAAGCTTCGTCGCCCAAAAACACAGACAATTAAGCCTATAGGAGTGGATCCACGTAACCCAGAGGGACTATTTATTAGTAATAAGAAACCATATTTGCTTCATCACAACAGCCTTATTCCAATAGTGAGCATCAATCAAACCTAAGCCCCCTTCATCAGTAGGGAGGCAAACATGCTCCCAGCTCCCAGAAATCACTACTCATACGGTTTAACAAGTGCAGAACATGCTTAGGGATAATGAAAGCCGAGAGCCAGCAAACCATGGTAGGGAACACAACAGACTTCAATAGTTGAAGCCTACCAGTGTAGGGGAGACATTGACACTTTCACCCAGATAACTTCAGTCAGATTTTCTCAATAAGGACACTACAGTCACTAATCTTCAATCGAGAAGTGATAAGAGGGAGGCCAAGGTATTTAACTAGAAGTGTACCAAGCTGAATACCCAATCGCTAAACCAAAGAAAGTTTGGCGTGTTTATCAACACCGACGATGAAGCATTTGCTCTTATTAGGATTTATAGCAAGACCAGTCACAGCTTCGAACTCAGCGAGACAAGAAAGTAAGACATTAGTGGCAGTAGGGTCAGCAGAGGAGAACAAGAACAAATCATCTGCAAAGGAGAGGTGGGTGGTTTGGGTCATACTACACTTGGGATGGAACACAAACTCAGCTGAGATATTCTTCGAGATAATGCGGTCAAGAAGTTCCATAACAAGAACAAAAAGGTAAGGTGAGATAGGATCTCCCTATCGGAGACCACACTTGCCTTGGAAATGACCATGGAGGCTCCCGTTGATGATTGTGGAGAAGGAAGTAGAGGAGATACAAGCAACGATCCAGCCAATAAAGGGTTTAGGGAAATTCATTTGCCTTAGAATCATAGGTATAATGCGCCATTTTACAGAGTCATATGCTTTGCTAATATCCATCTTCATAGCACACCGTGATTTACCCCCAGACAGATGGTAGTCATGCATCAATTCATGAACAAGCAGAACATTATCAGATATTCTCCTTCCAGGGATGAAGGCAGACTGATAAGTGCCAACAAGACCATCAAGGACAAGCTTGAGTCTATTGGCAAGAAGTTTTGAGATGCATTTATATAAGGTGTTACAACAAGATATAGGTTGATAATCAGAAACCTTGGAAGGGCAAATACCTTTAGGGACGAGTGTGATAAGGGTATGATTGAGTTGCTGCAGCAATCGACCATTAACAAAGAATTCCTTTACAACTTTAATAAAGTCTTCCCCAAGTATGGACCAAGACTTCTTGAAGAATAGGGAGTTGAATCCATCAGGCCCCGGTGCCTTGTCGTCCTTTAAGCTCCATAGACAAGCTTTGATGGTTTGGTCATCTAGAGGTTCACAGAGAGCAGCACCTTGAGTTTCAGTAATTTGCTTCAAATTCAGATTCTCGAGCTCCATAGAGGAGGTAAATGTAGGCTCAGTCCCAAGTAAAGCCTCATAAGAACTAAAGAACAAAGAGGCAATAGAACTACGGTTATCCACCAATTGGCCATCCTCCCTATAGACACTCAAAATTTTGTTTCTAGATCTGTGATTTAAGAGAGAACGATGGAAGAACTGAGTGTTTTTATCCCCAAGATGAAGCCATTGAACACGTGATTTCTGTTTAGTTTGAGATTCGAGTCTATTAACACATTCATGCAAACTTGCCACAAGAGATTTGATTTGGGCTCCAACGACAGAGTTGTGAGGATCAAGCTGAAGATCCTTATAAAGCGTTTTGAGACTATCCTTCATATTTTTGATCTGACCCTCCAGATCAGTGAAGAGGCGCCTGCTCCAGGCATTAAGTTCTCTTTTGATAGCCTTTAATTTATAGGCAAATCTGAACATAGCGTTACCTTGTACGTCAATATCCCGGCCTTTCTTCAAAACATCCAAGAAGCTCAGGTGATCAGCCCAGAAATTATAGAACTTAAAGGGAGTGTTCCTCTTAACACCATCAGTGAGTATTGAGACAATAGTCGGGAGTGTTCCTCTTAAAACTATCAACGACAAGAAGCTCGGGTGATCAGCCGGGGAATGATAAAAAAATTCTAGGATTGAGAAACTGCACCTCAAAAGCATTAAGCATATCCAATCAGTCATGGTTAGCACATACCCTGTCTAGTTTCGCCATAATACTGGGGGGACCCTCACTCTTGTTCCATCATGAGAAGAATACACCTTTGTATTTTAAGTCAATAAGTCCATTGTTACTGAGACAATCATTGATGTCCTTTACAGCCCTAGGATCCACAGGCCTTCCTCCCACTTTTTCAGCTTGGGAACATACCACATTGAAATGACCCAACGCACTCCAGGGGCAGTTGGATGGAGCAGCAACACTCAACTTTCTCCAGAGCTGTTTCCTAGTGTCATATGAATTGTTCCATAAACAAAAGACACAAGAAATTCTTTATTAATGTCTTTGAAAAGAACTCCACAGTTAATAACTTGATCATTCTTAGATAGGATAGTGACAGCGACTTCATTGGGATCCCATAACACCCAGATACGACCATTCACGGAATCACAATAATTGTTTGCATTTCCCCACCCAGGAGCAATAGCAAAAGCTGGATTTTGGAAATTACCAGGTCTCACACGAGTCTCAACTAGACCAAATAAACAAATTTTATTCAATGAAATGAGCCTTTTCACTTCATTTTGTTTGGCAAGGTCATTTAGGCCTCGCACATTCCATATTGCAATTCTAGTCATTGTAGTAGGGCTCTCTTTTGAGCACTCGTGGTTGCCGATGCAACACACTTTTCATTCTCCACCACTGAAACCTCAGCCTTATTCTTTTTACTAGATCGTCTCTTCTTCTTCTTGTTGGCTTGAGGAGCGTCACAGACAAGATCAATAGATACATTGTCATTTCCCAGAACATCAAAGGGATTCTGAATAGCAAGAAGGGAACAGGCATTATCAACATCAGTAGGGGGAGAAGTTACCATAGCCAATGTAGTAATTGCAAGCCCTTCCTCCGAAAAGGGAGGAACAGGGGAGCAGCTTTCCACTATGATACGAGGAGATTCAGGCAATGACGCAATAGAAGAAGGAGGAGCATCCAGAATACCAAGGTGGGTCAAAGGGGAACTATTGTTTGGGCGAGGGGGGGTGGGGGGTGGTGGGGGGATCCAAACTTGTAAAGCCGTCACTGGAAACACCCTCCATAAATAGGGATCCTTCTTCCAGTAGCTTTCCAAATCTTCTTAGGTTGTTATGTTGGACAGGAATGGTCATTATGTCCAAAGACTTCACAACGCAAACACTTGGGGGGAACCACGCATATTCCACTCGAATAGGGATGATGAATTCCTCCTCACCCTCCTCAGCCTCATCAAGTGGTAGTTCATCCTCGATTGAATTATTAATATCAATTTCGACGCAAACTCTTGCATAATCCACTCTGGTACATTATCAGTTGCAGTATCAAGGAATAAGGGCTTCCCCACCCCACTTTCCACACATATAATACCTTCCCTCGTCTAGTAGTGCAAGGGGATGTTAAATTATTTGATCCATATTGGGACTTTAGACATTGAGTCTTTAACAAGGCTGATCCTGGGATTCCATTCCCAAATTAGCATCAAGCGGCCAACAAAGTGCCACGCCGCCGCCTCCAAGACCCTATCCCTCTGAGCTTGGGAACTAAACCGAAAAAAGAAGAACCCCTCAGAGTTCATTGAAACCGAAACAGTACCCTCTTGGCTCCAAATTTTCTCCCCGATGTTTCTAACAACAGTTAAAGGGAGGTTCTTGTCAATGCAGTAACCCACTAAGCAGTCCTTCCATTTAGAGATACCTTCTCTAATCACGTCCGAAGGGGCACGAATGATTTGCCTACCCGAAGATTCAATGGGTGGATAAAAGGTGAGGGGAGCTTTTGCTCTGGTTTTCTAAGCAAAAAAAGAGTTCCAGGGCTGGGGAGCCTTGGAAGGAGGGACAACAGGTCCTGTAGGAGGAGGCGCAGCATGAGATACAGAGGGGAGAGAAGTCGCAGGAGGGGACAGAGGGGGGGGTGAACGAGGAGAGCCCAAAATAGAGGGGGCATAGGGGGACTAGCAGCACTAGAGGGAGGACAGTTACTCGCAGGGGAAATCGAATGGTTTAAGGGGGGAAAAGAGGTTAAAAACATTGACCCAGCAGGGTCCAGATCAACCGGGTCAGAGGGAACAAGCGGGTAGACCCGATCCGAGCAGGGGCCATAAAAGCGGCAAGCTCCGACAGAGAGGAGGAAGAAGAAACCATTGAAGGGGAGAGAAAGACCTTCCCAGAGGACAGATATGACCAAGAAGCGAAATAGATGAAGAGAAGGAAAAGGGAGAAAGAAGAAAGACGGAGGAGGAAAGAGATAAAGAAGGAAATAAAGGAAGGTAGGAGAAGAACAGAGAAGAAAGGGAGGAGAAAAGAGAGAGAGAGAGAGAGAGAGAGAGAGAGAGATGAGAGAGAGAGAGAGAGATGATAGATGGTTAACAAGAGAGGGAGGGAGAGAGGGAAACAGGGAACATGTGAGGGAAAGAGGGAAGAGGGAAGGGGAAGAGAAGAGAGAGAAAAGTGGGAAAGGAGAGGAGTGGGAGAGCGAATACAGAGGAAT
Source organism: Pachysandra terminalis (assembly GCA_031762675.1). Classification (NCBI taxonomy): domain Eukaryota; kingdom Viridiplantae; phylum Streptophyta; class Magnoliopsida; order Buxales; family Buxaceae; genus Pachysandra; species Pachysandra terminalis. The sequence continues at coordinate 3,342 of JAUPMG010157589.1, read as the reverse complement.
AAGGGAGAGGATAGAGACAGGGGATATAGCAAGAGGGAAAGGAGGAACAAAAGGAAGAATTATAACAGAAGGTTGGTTGAGAGAGGATGAGGATAATGTACCTGGTAGCCCCACAGGGGCGGTGATGCTGGCAGCTACCGGAGGCAGCCGAACACCTTCACGCTGGCCTTCATTTTTATATGTTGAAAGAGCCTTATTCTGTTTCCAGAAACAGAAACTCATCCCACGATTTTTGACAGCTTTAATCCTTTCAGAATCTTTAACAAATCAGAATCTCTTTGTTAAATCACAATCTCCTTAGACAATCGAATTCCTATTGTGTTTGGGAAACAAATCTAATTGAGTTGAATGAGTTCAACTTTGATTAGACTTCTTTCTCTGTTTGAACAGCTGCACAAAATCTCTAGGAATATTCTATTATTAAACACATAATCTCATTCCTGTTTTAGAAACTCTTCTAACTTTTTAAGAGACTTCCATATCTTCAATCAAAACAGAATCTCTAACTCAAATCAGGCAACTCCAAAGTCAATTTAAATTTACTTGTATTTAGAAACTCAAAACTGAATCTAATTAAGTTGTGATTGATTCCAACTTTAATTAGACTCCTTTCTTTGATTGAACACTGTTAAGGTAAAGGGAGAGGACATTCTCAAAGTCCGGGGAAAACCAGTCTTTCAGGAAGTACGTCTCAAGATGGTGTGCTTTCAACTTCTAAAGCCCTTTCTATTGAGGATTTACTTTCTAGAAGTGAAAGTCCTAAGATATGGCTCGAAGTTAGTTCATGATAATGAATGAAAGTGACTTCGAGCCCCAGTTGGTAATTCAGACGCATAAAAGACAGCATTCGAGGGGATAAACTCAAATCTGCGTCCTTTGAGGAGGACGAAATCCGTAGTCTTTTTGGGGTGACAAGTTCTTGATGAATTGACCCTCTCGAGGTGGTTAGCCTGAAATTCGTCTCAGAAGGAAGGAATATTCCTCCTTTGAATTCACACTTAACAGGAGGGAAAATACCTCATTCGAATTGACCATCTGGAAGTGGTTAGCCTGGAAAAGACTTCCTTCGGAATTGTCCGTCAAAGTTGTCCATCGGATTTGTCCGTCGAGGTTGTCCCTCGGATTTTTCCGTCGCGTTTGTCCCTCGGCCTATGTCTGTCGAGGTCGTTCCTCGGATATTTCCGTCGAGGTTGTCCCTCGGATATGTCCGTCGAGGTCATGACTCGGATTTGTCCGTCGGGGTTGTCCCTCGGGACTCCTTAAAATGAGAAGGGATATACCTGCTTGGTGATCCTTCAAGGCAAAGCATAAAAGGTGGTCCTTTGAAGTTTATGGATGTAATCCAAGCATGACTCCTGAGTTAGAAGGTACAGAAAGTTCCCTCGAGGATCCTTCCTTGCATAAAAATACCTTAAAAACGTGAAGGTATGGAATAAAATCACTCGAAGTCTGTTCTAGAGAGCAAATAGATGTGACTTTGATGATTCATTGAGATCATAACTATTTAAGGAGTCCATTAGGGGTAACATGCCCCTAAATACGTCCTTCGAGTAAAATAAGGTCCGTCGAGGGAAGAGTAATATTTTCCTTCCCTCGGGTGCTCAGAAGGCAGTGTGACTTGGGAATATAAGTCTTTAGTCTTTTGAATATTTCAAAAGAGTGAAAATGACATGTTTGTTGGGTTTGGGACACGTGGCGTCCCCCCACAAGCTGAAATTCAAAAGGTAGCTTCCTTGAGAAGCTATTGCCTTAATTGGTGATAAGAACGGTCAGATATCCTTTTGCCGTTTCAAATCTCACATTTTTACCAAACGGTCTAATCATCGTACGCAGTTGCTGACAACTGGCACGTGAAAGGGACGTCTGTACAGCCGTTACAGCTTTAAAGAGTGATTCAGTGTATGCGGTTATACCCAAAACGTGTACACACGCTTGTAAAAAAGTGTCGCGTGTAAAGTCGGGTTAAATTAGCACGCCTGATCAACAATATATAGTTCTAGTAATCACATATTCTGATGTGGGATGTTTTTCGATTTGATAGAGATTTTCTGCTTGTAAATTCAAGTTTGTATGCATCGAGATACGTAATCCAGGTCGTCTACAACCTTCATTGGTATCAAAGCCACTATAATACGTCTTAGTTGAATTGAGGTATGTCGAGAAACCTCATCTAAATAACAACCTAGTTGTCATTTTTGGAGAAAACAACATGCACAATGATGGGTTGAAAAAATTAAATTAGGTTTTCAATCGGTTAAAATTTGTTTTAAAAACCCTATTTTTGCCCTTATCGATCGATTTGGAGATTGCTATTAGAGAATGCAAAGATGAAGAACTAATCTTCATGCTTTAATGTAGAAAGAAGCCGTTATGGCAATTTTTGTTGAGATTAAGTCGAGTTAGTGGAAAGCCGATAAAGCGAAATTTTTGGGGATAGATTTTTTTTGAAACGATGACCCAAACGCGGCCTTGCATGAGATCGAAATCAAAGACTTTTATACGCCGTGTGAAGAAGGCTCGTCCATCTACGCAGAATCCACGTCAAATTGGGTGTTTGTCAATCACTTGGTCCAAAGAATGGAAACTGAAGGCATCCCCTACCGTTTGTCCGAACCACTTCTATCAATCTAACCTTATTTTTTTGTCTTTGATTCTGGGTAGTCTTGTCAGTCCAAGCTGGCTTTTAACCCAGTCAATACGGAGAGTGAGGATCAACTCAGTCGATACGGAGTGAGGATCTTCTATTCAATTTCTTTTTTCTTTGTTTTTTTTTCAATCAATTTCCATTATAAAAAAAAAACAATAAAATAAAAACTTGAAGAGTAATCTTTCATAATTTATGTGAAAGCGGAAAAAAAAATAAAAATAAAAGTCATGCATGACGATAAAATATAAAGAATTCATTGTTAAAAACTTGAAAAAACCTTGAAAAATTACAAATAAAATATAAATTTTCCTTTGGTTTAGACGACTCCCGTCCCCCCCCCAATCACTATCAACATTTTTTCTGCTTCTTTTGGGAGGACTCTGAACATTCTTCTTCAAGCAAAGACTCCTCCGTTACAGAAAACTAAATCCTCTCGTTGTCATCTACTTACATACCCAAACAGCTACACACACAATGGCTTCCTCCTTTGGATGGATTTCAGCGATCTTCCTGCATATGATTCACCTCACAAATGCCCAAGAACCAAACATCAATGACCAATTAGAACCAACGTGGATATACGACGTGTGGAATCACAGGTAATTACACCAATAATGTCAGAAAACTCATTTGAAAAGTCTTGGTTTCAAAAATCTCTTTGTACCCAAAAGTAATTGCATTGAAGGAACTTTGCA
>JAUPMG010157558.1:0-10885 GCA_031762675.1 Pachysandra terminalis | reverse complement strand
TGCTCTACCCATCAAATTCCCAATCAAACCCTCTACTGGTGTGCTCAAATGGGATTCATAAGGAAGCCACTCCACCTAAAAAATCATGTAGCATGAAATGATAATGATTGTGTGTTTCTAATAGTTTTCAAACAGTTCAACTGAAATAAAAACTTACATGATCAACTAAAAGAAGATCCAACTCCTGCCTAAATGCCAACAAGCTGTTATGGATCTCGTTCCCTTGGACTTTCTTCCTTCATCGCAAAGCCCTCAGGAAAACCAACTCCTCATCGACCGTCTCAGGTCTAAAGCACGCGAATCGCTCGTAAAACCATGCTTACACAACCCAAATGCAATACAATGATTATAGAAGAGCTAAACCTAATGAAAAAATACTTTCAGTGAATGTAAACGTACCGTAAGAAATCTCAAATAACCACCAATGTTCCTCTGACTGCTCAAGCAACAACTACGCAACTGCCTATACAGGTAGGCCAGGCCGACAGCACTCCAAGCATACTCCCCGCACTCAACTAAGTCCTCTAACAGGGGAAGGTACATGGTATTAACCATATTCCCATAAGTCTCTGAGAATATAGTAGAACCAAGAAGGTATAATATGTATGCCCGGGTGTACTACTGTACCTGTACAACAGTGTGCTCGTCTGGTAGAGCAGTAAAATGCTCTCGTAACCACCCCAACCGAATATAACTATCATGAACCTGACCCTTTCCTGGCTGTATGCCGAGCAATCTCTCACAAACATCACCAGCTCGCTCGGTCCTACCAATGACCGGTCTGCCCATCACTCGCAGACCTAAGAGGAATCACCCGTTGAGAAACCGAATAGTGGTGATGGGGCTCAGATGAGGTGGCCGGAGAACAGTAGTTCTCGTTGAAGACGTTGAAGAAGAAGAGGAAGAACTAAAGAAAAAGAAATGGGGAGAGGGATTACCGATTAAGAAGGGGTTGATCGGAGTTGGCAATCGCCCAAAATCGTTCCACCGCTGTATTGCTGGTTCGCCGTAGCCGAAGAATGTGGAAGAAAAAAGGAAAACCTTAGAGAAGAAGAAGAAGGAAGATTGGGGTTTTTTGGTCGAAAATCAAATGGGAAATGAGGGGTTTTGCTTAAGGGTTTAATGATATAAATAAGAAAACTTAGAAAGATTAAAATGCAAAATTAAAAAACTTGATGAAAGGTATTTTGGGCATTTGTTTTTTTCAGCTTAAATTTTGCCCCAAAGAATAAATATTTTTAGAGAGTGTTCCCAAACCCTACAACAACCTGGTCAATGGCCCAAATCACAATTGACCAAGTGTATAGTGCCCAAACCATAATTTTGCCATCATTTAATCTCTATGGATTTTAAGATGCCAACCCCTTGATCCGTCGTTCCACATCCAGCTATGCGACCTTTTTTGGAGCAATCTAACCTCCTGGACAGTGAAAAAGTAGCCAACTGTTGCTCGTTCAAGTGCTGAAGGAAAATATCGCTCCATCGCTGTTGCGACTACTGAGCTTACTTGGATTGCTTTTGTTCTTCATGACATTGGAATTTCCAAACAAAATCCAGCTCAACTCTTCTGTGATAATATTAGTGTGTTTACATGAGTGTTAATCCAATGCTCCATCGGCATACAAAACATGTTAAATCGACTACCACTTTGTTCCGAAAAAAATTGCACTTGGCTCCTTGGTTATACGGTATATCTCTTCCTTTGCTCCGGTTGTTGATGTATTTTCCAAACCTCTCTCGACATATTTTTTTTTCCTGTGAACCAAGCTTGGAGTTTACCCCTTGTCACTCTTGCGCTTGAAGGTAAGTAATAAGAAAATACATGCAGTTTTCTACAGATCACAAGGACGAGGATCTCAAAGGATAATCCCATATCAGAATCACTCAAGACTTACCCATAACAGCTCATTATCTCAATGTGTATTATCTCATTCCATATATGTCTTTCGTAATCTCTCCCTTAATATCTCTTGTAACTATGGAAACAAGTCTATATAGAAACACATGCAATATATACAAGGCTTGCACATACTCTCATCTCACATTTTGAGAGAGAGAGGGAGCTTAACTTGTGTTTGATTTCTTTAACACGAGCTACACATGTTTGTGGATGCCGATGTGTCCTATGATGTGGTCTGAGTAGAGAAAGGATAGATCCGTTGTGGGCCTGATAATGCAGATATTCCTGCGTTGTTGCTTAAACCAGACAAGGGGAGTGGATTGAAAAGGCGTGGTAAGTAGGATAGGCTTAAAATTGGAAGACGTGAATTAAACAAGTGGATCGGGCATCACCAAGTATTCTTTCTCTCTCGTCTTTTTTCTTTAAGGGTCCGTTTGGATTGAGAGAAAAGAAAATGAGAAATAAATAGAAAATAAGAAAAATGAAACTAAAATTTTTGTTTAAAATCAAAAATTGTAAAAGAAAACAAAATCTAATATGTAAGCAATGAGACAAAGCGACGATGATGATGATAAGTAGGTAAGTAGAGGATGGTAGTGGTACGCAATGATACTGTATGATAGGTGGTGATGGAACTAGGTGATAGTGGTGGTGGTGGATGGTAGGTGGTGGTGATATACGATGGAGGGTAATGTGGGGTGGTGGTTGTTAATAGTAGTAGCGAGTGGTGATGGATGATGGTGGTAGGTGGTGGTGGCGATAGTAGGTGGTGATCATGGTGGGGGCGGGTGATGATGATGGTCGTTCGTGGTAGGCAGTGGTGGTGGGCGATGTGGGGTGATGGTTGTTAATAGTGGTAGCCAGTGGTGGTGGTAGTGGTAATGTGTCACGCCCCGAAATCCGCATCGTGAATTACTCTCGCATGGATCTCAAGGTGCAACCGCAACGGATCCACCACATGGACCCAGACCAACTGAATCAAAAAGACGAACTCACAGTATCTAATGCAAAAGTCAAAACGAAATCCAACAAACCACCATACCAAATAAAACATCTCTTTGCTTCAATCCACAAAGTAATAGCGGAAATGAAATTAGTCTACTCCAATCCTCTCAAACCATCATAAATGAACCATCAATATCATAAAACTGAATTACAAATCTTAAACATAATATAAACTTCATCAACTCCGTCTTTCCCTCGATGGCATCTCAATCTATAAAACACTTAGTGCATGAAATATGTAAGCTATGAGGCTCACTAAGTACACGTCACATATGTAGACAATGTAAACCAACATGGTATAGTACAAATAAATGCAGAATAACATTAAAAGAAATGCAATGATAATGATGTAATGCCAAGAGTGGAATGCATTCAGTCATATGCTCTAATATGATATGATAAAATGCAAGCAATGCAATGAGTGATGAATATATTCTAATTAATGGTTTATAGCCTGTTTTCGTGTTAAAATTTATCATATGATGCCTCCTTTTTCACATTGAGGAACCAAGGCCTTCACCCTTAGCCTATAAATACCCCTCTCTTCACCCATCTCAACACACCTTAAAACCTTCCCTTAGGCCTTAAAGAAACACTTCTTTCTCTTTAGAAATTTTTAGAAGTAGTCTAGAGCCCAAGCTTGCCAACCCAAATTTTAAGAGAAAGATTCAAGTAAAACCATTCAAGAAAGTATTATACTTCGAGCAACAAAGAGGTAATTCTTACCCCCAGCAAGTTACAATATGTTCTAATGTTATTATTTTTAAACTTATTTTAAATGTCACTTCTCTTATTATGTTAATATAGTTAGTTACTTAAATGTTGAATCAAGTATGGAGTAGCTCTTTTTCTTAATCAATGAGAAAATATAACTCTTCTTTTAATTTGGTTTCCTTTATGTGGTTTATCTTTAAGTTTTATATATTCTTCTTATGTGTTTAGTTTTTATTTATGTGTGAAAACAAGTAAAGGTTAGTTTCCTTATCAATTAATGGGAAGAAGAAATTATCTTTTTATTAATTTGTTCATTTTCTTAGGTCATGTCATTCTATGCTTTCTTTCCTTTGTCGCATAGTTAGTGCTTTTTCACATATGAAACCAAGTAAGGGATAGTTCACTTCTCAATCAATGGGAAAGTAGAACCTGAAGAGAAACTGAATTTATTGAGAATTCTTAGGTGATTACAAACAGATCCCATTGGGGATTTAAATAGAAAAGAGACACAAAGATATATCTAGAAATTAGCTAATCCTAATATCTAATTAAAAAATAAGTTCAAAACATCATCTAAATCACTTCAAATTCTCTGCCTTCTACTTGAGTCACTCTACTAAATCCCTTTGATCAAATCTTCGTTATCTCACATTGCTTGAGTTGATAGGATACTCCACCACTCACCGTATTATCATACTTCCATATATTTTTTTCTATTAACCTTCATTTTACTCGGTCTTCTTTAGCTCTTGTTAGCTTTATTTCCTCATCTCATATGCTTAGAGTTTATTTTATATTAAGGACTTGTTCTTTTCCAATCAATGGAAATAGAACTTTTCTTTTACCTTAGTCTTTTCTCAAATCATTCTACTTATAGTTTCTGTCTGTTTTCATTTATTTTACAAATCATTCTACATAAGTTTTCTTTCTTTTCTCATGTAGTTACACTTTTGTGTACATGTGAAACCAAGAAAAGATGGATTTTCTTCCCAATCAATGAAAGAGTGACTCTCTTTATACTTGGCTCTTTTCAGGTTACTTCATTTCTATATATTCTATGTTTTCTTTCTCCATGTTATAATGTAGTTACCTTCTTTGTATCTAAATAGTTATCTTTTCTTCATATCAATGTCACTTATTAGTCCATGTCTAATAATCTATATAGTATTATTTTATATCACTCTTTTTACTAGAACAATTGGTTAACCATGTTATAAGTATAGACTAGGCACGCATCTTTCTTCTACCTTTCCCATTTGCTTCTTTCTTCTTCAAGCATGATAGTAGTTAGTTCTCTTTCTTCATTCCAAGCATGTTAGTAGCTTTTTTATGATAGATCGCTTGTTTATTTTCAATCTTACTTTCTATACATTATGATAAATGCAGGCTTGAATCATAAATGCATCATATAAACTCACAAACCTTGTCCCACCCATTTTTACCCATCTTAGGAAGTGCTTAGTAAGCTTACAAACCGGCGACCATTATCCCCGATGGCAAACCTTATGCTCCCAGAGTTAATAGGCGTACGGCTGGGCGACCATTGTCCCCGGTGTCGGCACCCAACACTCCACCCCAATACTAAACGACTCGAGAAGCATGTGGAGAAATCCATGTGTGGAGGTTGGCTTATTGGTTTTTGGTTTCCATTGGCTTTTAGATGCATACACCTTAATCCCTCATGTAGAATCCGGTTTAGGGTTGCATGTCGATAATCTTAGAACACGTGTGATTTTTTTTATCCACTATATGTGAGTCCATAAGAAATAAAGTTCATAAGTCATAGTTTAGTTATCATCTTTTGTCAATCACAAATTAAGTCAAATGCTTGAGTTGATGATAGGAGAATCAAGGAGTAAGTAACTGGTTTAGACTGGATGAGGTGGGGTGCCTAACACCTTCCCCATTCTCATAGTTGTACCTCCAAACCCATTGATCTCTTGTTATGCATTCAGTGGAGTCATTAGTTGTTATTTTATCATGCCATTGAATATAAGGCCCTGGTGTCCAATCACACCGTAAAAAGGATTAATGGCGACTTCTAGAACCCCCTTTTTCCCATCTCGGTTTCTATCGAAGGGGTTCATCATTCCTTCAGGTGCTTTCAACTAACGAATTCACTGGAGACGGTAGAAGGTTCAAACTAAAACTTGAACCCCTGTCATCCTCTCAAGCTGTCCAAACAATGTCATATTTGTATATTGTTGGTTGTTGTCACATAATGAATTCTTAGGTTTATTTAGATCAAATTATTTATTTTGAGTCAAGGTTGTCTGTATCAAGTTGATTAGCGTCTTCTTTTAGATAATAAACCATCAAAATATCAAATTCTAGTTATATTTGAGTCTTCGGCAACAAGTTCCCTCTCAATTTCTCTTTGGACCATTGAGTATGGCTCAACCGATGGTCCATCTTAGGGTACATGCTCCCTCTGAACCTCCATATAGGATCCAAGCTCCTTAAGCCTCCAAATACCCATCATGTCAGGGCCCCGGCCCCTTTAAGACACAATCATTTCATGAGTCCACCTATTAGACAGCTTTTAGCCTCATTTATCTTTTATATCTAGGACCAGGCCCCTTTAAGCCTCAGTCATTCCATTAGTTTACCTACTAGATAGGGTCCAAGACCCTTTTAAGCCTCCAATTACCCTTTATATCAGGACCAGCCCCCTTTAAGCCACAATCATTTCATGAGTCTACCTACTAGACAAGTTTCAGACCCCTTTTAGCCTCCATTTACCTTTCATATCAGATCCTAGGCCCCTTTAAGCCTCAGTCATTCCATAAGTTTACATACCAGATAGGGTCCATGCCCCTTCAATCCTCAAGTTGCCCGAATCATTTCATGAGTCCACCTATTAGATAAGGTTCAGACCCCTTTTAGTCTCCATTCATCTTTCATGTAAGGCTCAGGTTCCTTAAGCCTTCAATCATCATCTATTGGGGACACGTTAATTCCAATCCTCCATTCAGGGTCAAAGTCTTCAATTAGGATACAAGTGTGTCACGCCCTGGATCCTGTGGCACGAATCCCTATGCGGGCAGCACGGATCGCGAGGAGAAACCTTCAAGTTCCCACCAAGGAACGCAATTGACCAACAAATCTTTCTACAAAATTTTCATTGAATTAATAGTATAAAACTTTATTACATCAAATCAGAGTGCGGAAGCTAAATAAAACAAATTACATAACACTATTGACTTTAGAAGAGTCACAACCTCAACATAAATAAGGAATTAAATAAATGACTTAATCTTATTACATCCAAATCATCCACATCGTTACATGAACATTACAAACAGCGGGTATTAAGGAATAAAATCATAAGAAATGCAGAAAACATGATGAATGATGAATGAATGAATGTTATGACAATTAAAACACAATCAATGCAACACACAAATATAAATGCCAATGAATATGAATTTCGGTGACCAGCCGGTTTTCCAAGTAATTCATACTTGGTATACTTGCTCACTCTCACCATATCTCCTACCCTCACCTCTCACATGTACATCGTGGTTTCGAAGGATTTTCAACCTACCGGGCTCAATTCCCGTAGCTATATCTCCACTTGCATTTAGGGGTGTGAACCCAGGGAAGCTTTTGTAATACGATTACCCACTTGCATTTAAGGATTTAAACCCAGGGAGACCCTCGTAAGATGATTAACCATAAACAAAGTAGGATTTAAATCTCTGTCCGTCGCTTCCCACTTGACCGGACAAGCTATACAATTCAAACCTCTATCCGTCGCTACCCGATTGACCGGACGAGCTATTCAATTCAACCTCTATCCATCGCTGGCTGGTTGACCGAACGAGCTATTCTTCCCACGTATCAATAGGACTTCCGATGATAACATCCTTCGGAAGTTATCCGTGCGCCCATACGCACGAATAATCCGCCGGAAACCATCACAAGTATCATTTCCACCTATCTGTAGGATTTCCAGTGATAACACCCTTCGAAAGTTATTCGTGCGCCCATACACACGAATAATCCACCGGATGCCATCATGGTATTCTTTCCACAAATATAAGTGCATAACAGATCACATGATTATAGGACGGATTAAACCAAAACAACATCAACAGTACATGATTCTAATCACTAAACACATGGAGTCACAACCCCAAGTCATAGTCAAGTCAGTAGGCTAGTCGATGGTGTAAGATGTACCGTGGAACTCAAGGTTGGTTCCCCGTAGGTGGGTCTAAACCCTCAGACCATCCTTTAATTCCAAAATACCATATCACAATCACTTGGCACAAACCCCAACTAAACCACCTAAAATGTCACACCTGTACCACTATCATACCCCCATCGGCACCACCACCGGTGTGCCAGTGCCTGCTGGGGTTATTATAGGGTAAAATAGGTCCCTATCAGCAGCACCACCGGTGTACTGGTGCCTACCGACAGATCAAATCTCTACATTTTTAGACCCCTGTCGGCAACCTAACTGGTGTACCGGTGCCTGCTGACGGGTCACGGGAACTAAATCCCAGATTCGTCCCAAAAGTTCCAAAACTCTACCATCTTCGTTCGGTTCAATCAGAAATCATATTTAATGACTATTACCATTAAAATCATCAATAAATAACATCATAACACATTAAATCACATTTTATTCAAATCAAGAGCAAAACCTACATTTATTATCTCATATATTTTCTATCATTAACCTCATTTAAACCAATCCGGAATCATGTAAGAACAAGGATAACATCATTCAATCCACAATCAAATAAAAGCAACTCAATACATTACTGATCATCAACTCAAACCACAAGATTATGCCTTCGGAAATCCTACACATAATATACAAATTTATGCATTCAATCTAGAAGACAATCACAGTACTTCATCTTCCTTTTGTCCTATTCTTCTACTCCATGGCAAGGTGACGGCTGGGGTTAGGTTCTAACACTTCCCTTTCTCTTCTTATTCTCTCCAAACCAAAACCCTAACCTACTTCCCCCAAAAACACTATTCACGCCACCCCTTATAGCCTCACATATTTAACTCCCTTTTTCACTTAATTCACTTCCTAAACCACTCTTAACTTCCTAAATGCATACCTAAACTGATAAGGTAAGCTTCCTCACCAAAGAATCCTCCCAAATCAAACTCCTACTAATTAGAAACTTTCTTAACTTTTAATCTAATTCAAATTCTATGTTTATTTACCAAGCTATCCTGTGCTTCTAATTTTGATTCATACTACCACTCCCATTTTTCAGCCAATTAAACTTTAATTACTTACTTCAATCCCCCTATATTTTCTATTAATTATAATTTGGCCCCAACACTTCTACTTAATTATGGCTTAGTCTGATTCTACATTACTATAACATATTGTCACCATCGATTGGAATTCAATTTCATTTATATTTATTTAACTTTATTAAGTAATTACATTTCCGGATTCGGGTCACTATAAAGTGCCCTTCAAACCTCCAATCACTTTTGTCCAGGGCACAGGCTCCCTTCAAAATCTCCAGCTAAGGTAAAGGTGCCCTTTAAGCCTCCAATCACTTTTTATCCAATGCACAGACTCCCTTTAAAGTCTCCAGATAAGGTACATGCACCCTTAAGCCTCCAATCACTTTTTTATCCAGGGCACAGGCTCCCTTTAGTCTCTAGTTAAGTTACAGGCACCCTTTAAGCCTCCAATCACTTTTTTTCACGGCACAGGCTCCCTTCAAAGTCTTCAATTAAGGTACAGGGACTCATTCAGCCTCCAATCACTTCTATTTCAAGCCCCTTAAAGTCTCCAAATTCCTCTTAAATCAGTGTCCAGATCATCTTAAGCCTCCAGTCAATTTTTTCTCATTTTCAAAAGTCAATAATGTCATTAGGTTGTTAGTTTGCGGGTATCTTTTTGACCCAACTAATTTATCAGGTTCTCTTTGTTTTTAGGCTTGTCACCATTCATTGGTAATCTAGAAATTCACGTCCTTAACCCAGTCTACTTGGACCCATTATTTAAGCACGGCTAATATCTTGTGTGCTTGAAGAAAGAGCTTACTCAATTTGATGATTGGGTCGAGTCATAGACTCTCAATCTAATGGGGGAAATCTGTCCAATGCAAAGGCATATAATGAATTGGGAGACAATCGAGCTCGCCATGAGACTGTTGAGGCCCCATCAGAACATTGTCTAGTCCTCAGGTTCATTTGAGTGATAAGTGTTTGTGGTGGGTATTTGAGAATGAGCATCTTCTACTTGGGTACCATTAATTGTTCAGTGCATCTTCAAATAAATTTCTTTGAATGATTATTTTTTTCAAATTTTTTCCCTTTGATTAACAAGAAACTACAAATACATTCATTAGTTTTGGGTCTAACCAAGGCACTGTAGAAGAGGAGTCCTTGAGGAACTCCTCGATCTTGCTAAGAGACATGAAAAGGTAATTCAGCCTATGATGGATGAAACTGAGACCATAAATCTCGAGAGTAATGATAAACCTAAGTGTGTTAAATCGGAACTTTCTTAACCCCTAAGTTGCGATTAGCCTTTATAGAATTCCTTAATAAGTACATAGATGTATCTGCTTGGCACGATAATGATATGCCCAAACTGAATAAGGTAATTATTGGTCACCATATTCCATTACATCGACAATGGAGGTATATTTTTGGGAACACATCAAGAGGTTTCATACTAGCCAGATCTATGCAAACCATATCAGTATCACTTATCAATCTCTATAACATGATTATACAGTGACCATTTTAGTCTGGGGCATGAGTATTGTCATTTGGACTGAAGAATTTTAAGGCAATACCTTATAAGTTGTTTTGTGGAATGCTCTCTTGTTAAGAGTCTTATGGAGGCTGAGCTTGATGAAGTTGAATAGGTCAGAAGTCGATTGGATTGGTTAAACTTAATTGAAAAACGAAGACTTCACTGTATTAACCGTGCCTATCAAAGGAGGGCCTTTGCAAAGAAAGTTATCCCACATGAGTTTGAAATTGGTGATTTGGTTCTAAAAAAGACATTGTCAAGGCAACCAGATCCAAGCGAAAAGTTTGAGTTGAATAATGAAAGGATATAAGTAGTGAATATGTTCTCAGGTAGATCCTTGATACTGGGATCGATGGATATTGAAGACCTCCTTCAACCAGTAAATTTTGATCAAGTAAAGAAATATTATTCCTAATTTGACCAAAGTGTACCTTTTTCATGCCATGAGAAATAAAAGGAGGCCTTCTTTGGCACACCCTCCTCCCTTTAACTTTGCATCATCATCATTC
>JAUPMG010157536.1:0-10885 GCA_031762675.1 Pachysandra terminalis | reverse complement strand
TATCAACAGTGAATTAAAAAGCCTAAAAACCATGAAATTAACCCATAAACAATAAGGTTAGAGTTTACATCAACACTGCACAAGGGATTTTAGCTACTCATGGATGGCTGATCTTCAACAAGGATTTAAAAGTTCATCTCCACGATCAGCACACGCCCCAAACACGAACACGGCAAGCACACGAAGAACATGAAGAACACGAATTCTAATCTGACTCAAACTCTAATTTTATTCATTCTCATCTCTACAACCTATTCAGAGTCTTATAATACATAATTATCCAATTCAAAGTTATCTAAAAGAAGAAGGAAACTAATACCGTACAAATCAAAATAACAGAAAAATACTGAACTGCTACTATTTTTCTGCATGCACTCGATCGCACAGTCTCTACGATCGATCGTTAGTCGGTGCTCGATCGCAATGCGATCAATCCTACTGGGATCGATCGCACTGTGTAATTCTAGGCATTCTAGGCTAACTTTGGACTTAATCCTCGAGCTTCCAATTTGGCTTCCTCCGTGGGATTTCTCCTCTATCTTCATGGTGTAAATGGGCTTGAATTTGAACCTTGGTCATCCCCTCTTACGAGCCTTGAAGCTTGATCCAATTGAAGCTTTAATTGACTTAATTTAGGCCATATCTTCCCCATCATCCTTAAACCTGCAAAACAATATAATTGCATTAATTCATTCACATTAACATATCTCTAAGACTAACAAATAGCAGTAATAAGTCCAAAAGTACAAGTGTTACACACTTATCACACCTCCAAACCTACACTTTGCTAGTTCTCGAGAAAATGAAGAATTAACTAATGCCCTTATTAAAACTCATCCATCATAATTGCCAACAGAAAATTTCCAAACCCAGTTGATCATATCAGCAAGTAGGAAATTAGAAGTTAACTCAATGAATTGAATCTAAATCCCTAAGAATTGATTCTTTAACTGCACAATATATCCAAATCTAAACTTTAATCCTATCCTATTAAATACCCATACTCAAGCAATATAGTACATGCGAGTGAAAGTGAGAATCACAAATCATGAAATAAATGCTAAATAGTCACGTCAAACTAAACATACAAAGATTAAATAAGTTCTCAAAATAGACCACTCATGCTCTCATTATTTTTAAGTATTCTTCTCTCTTTTATGCAATACACGTGACATGTGCAATGTCTAGCTCTCATTCAACTGCCTAAGGAACCCTTTAGCAAGCTTTCAATCAATGATCCTGTCCCAGTTGGTTCAGGTCATTCGGTGACAAACACACCAAAGGATCTAATCACTCAAGTTCAATAGGCTACCAAGCTAAACTAGTCACTACATGCTTAAAAATATTTTCTTTCTTTTATTAACCAACATAAATTTCCACCTTTTTATACGAACATTCAATGCTTTATGAGGCAAAGAGGCCCGGTTACTTAGTGAATTATAAACATGGCTAACTTTTTTCTTTTTTCTTTTTAAATAAGAGACGTATATATCACAAGAGCAAGAGCAATCGATTCTTTGAACTTACAAAATCAAAGCACATGAAGTTATCTAAAGCTACATTCGCATGTATTCATAATCCATGTTTCTAGTGCAAGTGTTGTCATGCAAGCAAAACTAGGGTATTATCACAGGATAAAACTAAAATTCAACTCTAAATACCTATGTGTCTTAGAATCTTTTCCTAATGAATTAGACACAACCATCTAGTCAAAAAGTGATCCCAAAAGTGATAATCTCAACCAAATTTTAAATTTCCAGATTTTTCAGATTTCTTAAATATGACAAAGTATGGCAAAATATGGCATAATAACACTGTCCTTCTATCTCACACACCCCCAAACCTAAACCCTACATTGTCCCCAATGTAGAAAAAAAATCAATGGTATGTGAAAGAAAGAACAGTACAACCTGATGGAGCTGTAAGGTCAAGATGGGAAGAAGCCAGAAGTCCAATAAGCCAGCCCTGTAATGTCCTCATCTTCTTTTGTATTCCTATACACACTCAACAAACTATCAAAGCAACTAATAAAATGAAAACTAACTATATCCTCGTTTCGTTGGGATCTACGATTGCATTTAGCATATGCAATAAGCCTTTTAAACCCCTAGGTTGCCCTAGAGGACAAGTGAAGTCTTTTGAAGGTTTACAGAATGTTACCCACAACCATATAGAAAGTATGCTATTCCAAAAAGTGCAATATCATGAAAACCAAGTATAAAACTCACTGCACTCAAAAGACCATCATATATAAGCAATGAACATCAAACAGTAACTGTAAATACTGTTTACAAGCCAAAAACTACAAGTCTGTGAAATTGCGATCGATCGTACATGGGTTGCGTTAGATCACAATACTGCAGAATTGTCCTGTAATAGAAATAATGTAGTAAATTAAAGGAAAATAAACTAAACAATAAATAAGATAAAAATGCAAAGAAACTAAACTAAATAAATAAAATCCCTAAAACAAATAACAAAAATAAACTAAGAAAAATAAAAAGAAATCCTATAAATCTTATAAAAAGATAAACTAAACAGAATAGAAAAAAGAAATCCTATAACAAAAAAATATATATCACCTGATAAAGACTCAAAATGGTGGTGGAGGTGGTGGATCCGGGCCGAAATATCCCTGCCGGAAGAACTGCTCCGTCGTCTGATGAGTCTGCCTCTGCAGATCCTGGGTGACCCTAACCTCTCTCTCTAAGGTTGTCATATGTGTCATCATTTCATAAGGCTGCCTCTGAAGATCTAGGTGATCCTTACCTCCCTCTATAAGTCTATCATATCGGTCTGGAGGTGGTCAACAGAATCCCGGAGATACATGTACTCCTGGAAGGACATCTGATAGGGTGGGTCATGGTTTACATGTATCTCAGGAGTAGCGGTATAGTCCATATAATCTGCCCCAGGGTCCCTTTGCTCTGCATCCTCAGGAACCTCAGATGGTCCTGTGGCTTCTGCAGAAATGTCCTCTACTGGGGTCCCGGATGGTTCGGTCTCCTCTCCTATGGCCCCTCCTGCCTCCTCTAGAGGGGCATCCTCTCCTCCTACCAGCCTCGGACTCTAGTGGGACCTCCTCCTCCTCCTCAGCATCCCTAGCAGCATAACTTGCTATAACATGAGGCAGATACCTCACATGTGAAACACTATGGTTCCACTGGGATAATCCAAATGTCGGGTGCCTATGCAAGGTGTAGTCCCTATCCCTAAATACTACCCCTTTTTGATGCAGCAATTCGGTAACTTAAAATGGGAAATAAAGTTTAATCGAGTCCGCATACTGCGCTCTCCTAAAGACTAATTTGTCCCAAATGGTTTGCATCTGTTCCCATATGAGTATGGGAACCAATATCCAGCATAAAATGCATAGAGAGCATCCAGGAAGTTCCCTCGTCTCTAGTTCTTGTGCCCAATGGGGCGCACATTTCTCTGGAACACGGTATCAATGAACCAGATATGGGGGGCAACTGGGACCGAGATGTGCAGTTGCGGTGTGCATCAGCATACCGCCCCTCACACATGTCAACAACTACGGTCTGGACCTGGAGATCAGACAAGTAGGGCTCAAAACAGGGAGTCCTGTCGCGCATAAGTCGGCTCTCTAATGGGAAACTTGAAACAGCCGCAACGTCTTCGTAGGATATGTGTCACGACTCGAACTTAAGGAAATTCTCGTAAGAACCCTTACGTTCGAGCAACAACTCTCACCCCAATCGGAATCAGGAGTGGCAATCAATATCGAACCGAAATTAACAGAAAGAAATTCAAAACAATTTAATTTATTTGAAAATAACCAAAAGATAACCTATTCATCACATCCATAACAAAGAATAAAATCTGCAGCGGAAAAGAAAATATAAATGTCCTATTTCAAGTTAAATCCAAATCCCTAATCCTATACATAGTATCTACTCTATGAAATAAAACGATAAATCCGGTAGCAAAACTTCACGTAGAAATCACTCCAAGCCTTGACTAGTTCCAGCATGTTAATAACAAAGAAATTCATCTTGCTCTCCAATTTCATTAATTTCCTCATCTAAATTACCTGAAATGGTTGTCATAAGACGTCAGCTACCCTTAACCCAGTAGATAAAGTCAATTAAGTAACAATCTTAACCAGAAATAGGGTCTCTACTGATATGCAAATGTAAAACATAAGAAGAATACTTAAACATGGTAAATATGCAGATAATGAGATGCATGATCAGATTATTAATGTATGAATGCATGCTAATACAACAAGACATATTGATCACCAAGTGTGATCCATGCAAAATATCATGCTATGCAATTATGCATGCTGTTTAGAATTTGAATTTCACTCGGCATCAGTTACGTTTAAAATTAAGCTATCTAGATTATAAGAACTGGGTATATTGGGGTAGAAAATCCCTCAACCGATAATGTTAGTCCATCTGGGACTTCCTCACCAAATCATGATGTCCAGGTCATGATCCACTCAAATTAGATCAGAAACTCCATCATAATTGAAGTCTGATGGTATGTCTAGTTTAAGACTAGGTTATGGTCATTAACCCATATTGGCTATGCTGTGCAATGTGAGGTGATGGTGCGCATTAGCTAATCAATCATGTAAGTGTACAGTTGTGCATTAATTCTAAATATGGATTATAATGCATTACAAACATAATTTAATCCATGATAACAAATAAATCAGTTTAGATGATGGTGTATAGATGATCAGTTAAAACATATCAAAGGAATCAAAATCAGTGTCTTACAAGTAACCCAAATAAATCAACAACACATAAAATCAATCTTTCATAACAAATAACCAATCTGGGTTGACCGGTGGGCTAACCGGCACGCCGGTTCGCCATCCAGTAGCCTAAACAAGGCCAAACAAAGAAATTAACAGGTCTACTGCTGCAGCCGGCAGGATGGCCGGCACACCGGCTGGTCATCGGGCAAGCTAGGCAGTAAGTCACAAAAATCAAACAACTCAACAGGGTAACCACCGGTGAGCTGGCCTACACACCGGCTAGCCATCCGACAGGCTATCCAGGGGCTGCAATTCCAAGTCTCAGTCAATGTAAGCCACTGGCATGCCGGTTCACCCTCCGGTAGGCTAAACGGCTCCAATTCCCTTTTCGGGAACCGGCAGGGTCCCAGTAGGGCTACTGGACCTAACTGGGTGCAACCGGCAGCCTAACTGGCACGCCGGCAAGTCGCCGGTTGGGCCCAGTACGGGATTTTCACTTGATTTTTACATATTTAATAAAAATTAGCAAATCTCATAAACACAAACTCATAATTAAATCAAATTCTGAAACTAACCCAATTAGAATATCCTTAAAATCATCAAAGTTATATGCTTGGGAAGATTACTATTAAAAAGTTTAAGTTTTTATAAAGACCAGGCTTTTATGTGAGTTGAATTCGATGGGGTATGTCATATTTTTTGAATATGGCATATCACCTAATTCAAATCAAGATTATGCCCAAATTTGAGTTACTTACCTTGCTTATTGAAACAATCCGTGTTCTTCCTCAACCCAGTTCACGTTTTGAACAGTTCTTCTTCTTCCTAAAGCTTCAGATCTCACTTAATTCTCAAAAATAATAGTTTGGACGGCCAAACCATGCTTATTGTAGTGTTTATGAGTTAATCCTAGTTTAGGAGTTGTCTCTAATCCCAGCCCTTGATTTTTAATTAGTTAATATACACCCTTGATTAAAATAATAGCAATCTTAGTACAATACAAACATTATCTAAGTCCTATTTTATTTAGATTAGGATTTATCCTTCTATCCTTGTATAATCCTAATTCTTATTGTCTTTTAATCTTGACCATTCATTATGTTTAATTATTCATGTAAAATCTCAGCCATTAGATTAACTTTGAGATTATGATTGTGTGTGATGCACTCTAGATAATCTATTGTGCTCCCACCAATCACAGTTGGTCAAAGTCAACTAATTAGCTATTACTAAACTTTTTAAATTAGTCTCTTTTTTCTAATTAATTACATATCAAACTTATTACTTATTACACTAAACTCTCCTAAACTTGTTGGGTTATTACAATATAGTCATAGTGACCCCATCCATAGAAGACGCGAGGACTCCATCGTTGTTAAAGTGCATGTTCTGATAGAATAAATGCACATAACGCTTATGGGACACCTCCCTAACGGGAGCGAACAAAGCAGATAACCCCGTCATCGTAATGCCTTTACGGCCCATTTGGTATTGAGGTGATGCTTAAATTCGTCCCTCACCTTAAACTCCGTCTCCGGGTTTAGTTTTTGGTGTCTCTAAGAACCTGTGAACTCACTACGGATGGCTGCAATGGATGATCTAACCAAAAATAACAAGAAAGAGTAAGCTGGTCTAAACTGGGCAAAGCTACGATCGATCACAGATCAACGATCGATCCGGGTCAGGCTAATAAAAACACAGGGTTTTGTAAGAAAACCCTATCTAATCAAGATCTAAGCCAACATAAACCCTAATAGAGAGGAATGGAATGCAAGGAGAGCAAGGACGGAGTACCTGGAAGAAGGAAACCTCTGTGCGCTAGAGCAGAATGAAGAAAACCCTATAAAGACCTAACTAAACAGCGCACGTGACTGTCAGCACAAGTGCGCTTGATCGTAGAATTGCGCTCGATCGTAATGCTACAAACAACACCACCCAGAAACTAATCTAATCCTAAACTAATCCTAATCTAATTCTGACCTAACTAAGGTTGGTTTGCCTCCCAACAAGCCCTAAGTTTAACGTCTTCAGCCAGACGGTAGACTCGTTTATACAAAAATACCACACCTTCCTTCTCCACAACCTTTCCCAAAGGTGGATCTACTCTTTCGTGCATTACATCACTAGTTTTGGATATATCTTTTACGTTTGTAGTATGTAAGCCCAGGAAGGGTGCAGATCCCATAAAGTCCATTACCTTCCCACGAATGTCCATCTCGGATCCGCTAGACATTCCAAATGGTATACTCTCTAAGATAGAGGCCATACTAGGTGGGAGAATGTCAGGTGGTTCTCGATAGGCATAATCGAGTGTAACTGAAGGTGGCTTAAACTCGATGAGAGGTGGTGACTCATCTGGATATCCAGGAGGTGTGCTAGGAAAGGTAGGTGGTGGTTCCACCTTAGGATTCCATAGAGGATCTAATGGAATATATGTATGAGAAAGTATGTCCTCTAATGGATCCCTAGGTAAAATCAATGGGAATGCTTCCTCGAATGATTCAACAATGGGTTCGAGGAAAAAACAATCCTTATCACCTATATCAGAAGGTTGGGAAAGTGAGTTTTAAAGAAGGAGACACTCACTTGCATCCGGGGAGTGGGAGGTATTGAAAATATTCAAATTAACCCTTAGGTTCCCAAATGATAGCTCCATAACTCCCGACCTACAGTTGATACGAGCATTGGCTGTGGCTAAGAAAGGATGATGGGGATGTACCTATCAGGATTAAGGACAAGTTTTGTATCAAGAATTATAAAGTCCACTGAAAAGCAGAACTTTTCCACCTATAGGATGAAATCCTCAACAATTTCTCGAGGTTTCTTTAAAGATCGATCAGCCAGTTGTAAGACAACTGATGTAGGTTTCAGTTCCCCCAAACCGAGTTTCAAATACACCGAGTAAGGAAGCAAGTTCACACTTGATCCTAAGTCAATGAACGCTCTTTCAAATTGGTGGTCTTCTACGAGGCAAGTGATAGTCGGAGCATTTGGATCCTTATACTTAGGAGCAATGTGATGCTCAATAATAGAGCTCACTTGCTCTGTGAGACGGACCTTCTTAGGCATGCTACTCCTTGTTCTACGCTTTTCAGTGCATAGGTTCTTAAGAAACTTGGCATAGGAGGGAATCTGCTGGATAGCATAAAGGAGAGGAAGATTGATTTTAACTTTTTTGAAAGTATTCATCATATCTTGAATCTTCTCTCCTTGTTTCCCTAAATAGGAGGGCTCGTTAAGACTCTCAGGGAATGGAGCATGAGGCTCATATGGCATCTCAAGAGTGGGAGTGGCTGAAGAAGGAACTTCATCACTCACTCCCTTGCCCTTTTCCTCTTCTGATATTCTAGGTGGCTCCCTTCTCTCACTCACCCCTTTCAATGGAGTGTCCACTAGCTCATCACTATCATCTCCCACTCTAGTATCTACTACCCTCCCATTTCTCAACACAATGATTGCATGGACTTGTTCATGTTGATGTTGGGGATTGCTAGAAGCTTCCCCATCAACCATGTACTATCCCTTAGGATTGACCACCGGTTGACTAGATAGCTTACCCTCCTCTCTCCTATTAAGTGCATTAGCTATCTGACCCATTTGGGTTTCCATCTTAGCTATAGCTTGAGTATGAAAATTCAGCAATTGAGAGTGAGTTTCTAGGTTGCTAAAAGCAGCTAGAACCTTATCCTCAAATGATGAATTCTTAGGAGGAGGGGGTCGATAGTTTGATTGTGGATGAGCTTGGTTGTACATTCCACGGGGTGGTGCTGAATTTTCAATGGATGGAGCTTGCCATGAAAAATTCGGATGATTCCTCCATCCCGAGTTGTAAGAAGTTGAATATGGATCATTACCCGGTCTGGAGTAGGCTGCATTCACTTGCTCATAAGGCATAGCAGACACCTGTCGTGATGTAGGAAAATTTCTTGCTTGATGTGAGGTACTAAAGCAAAGTGAACAAGCCTCTATAGTGGTTGGCCTGGGAGGACTAGAAGTAGTAGAAACAAAACCAGCCATCATTAGTTGGTCTATTTTTCTAGATAAAGCATTCACCTTGGAATTCATCTCCAAGGGATTGCCTACCTCGAAAAGACCTTCTACCTTGGTAGCTTTAGGGGCATGTATCCTACAACTTGCTGAAGCATGTTGGGGTGAATTATCACAAAGATTCTCAAAGAGTACCCATGCTTCATTCTCACTTTTCAGAATGAAAGTGCCACCACATGAAGCATCTACCATGTGCCTATGTGGTTCGTTCAAACCATTATAGAAACATTGTACAAGTTTCCACTTGGGAATGGCATGGTGTGGGCACTTCCTAAGCAAATCCTTAAGTGTCACACCCTACATTCCCAGGCGCACACGTGTCAGCACGAGTGGGGTCTGGAACGCACGCAGTGACCTTCACCCTCATTGGTCTACGATTTTCCTTTCATATTCTAACTGAGGGTGGATAATCCATTATAATTACCTTAGAGCATACTTATCATTAATAAACAGCGAAAATAAAACAAAATATATATAGATCGATAACCTGAATGTTTTTAAAACAGCCCAGCATGAACTATAGAAATGTCCCAAATAAAAATAATATATACAACAGTCCAGTCCTCATCTACAACCCAACTGTACAATCCCAAAATACAACTCAAAATATATATCAAAACACATCTCAAAATACATCCAGAGAGCATACAATGCTCACATAACACAAAACCCCTAATCTCGACGGTCGTCATCGTAACCCTCATCATCATACGCCCTAGCAGAAGGCGCATCAGGTACATCTAAATGATTTGAAAAATGTTTCAACGGAAAGTTTGAGCTAAAACGCTCAACAAGTAAAGTATACTAACATAACAGAACATTCAGGTTTTCATATGGTCATGCAATCAATGTCATGAATTCTATAACATGAATTTCTACATGACAGAACTATATATACATGAAAACAAGAACCCAATACCAATGGTCCAGCTACTAGTGCCTATCATATATGACCCAATCTCAATGGTCCGACTACTAATGGTCTACAAAGATGACCATAAATCTCTTTACTGTATTCGCGTCAGACCCAGCCAGCATCTCTAGTCACTATTTATATAAAATAGATCATCAAGTCTGGGATACTCCTGATTCCATGTGTACAGCATGGTTTTAAGGGATTTGCAACCCTCAGGAGTACAAGTCCTGCGTTTATTTTTGTCTTAGAACCGGAGCTCGAGACAATTTCTAGCATTCCACCTTTTGTTCAAGGGCTAAGACCAACTCTTAATTCCCTTCGCAAGAATAGGAGCTCGAGACGATATCACGCATTCCTCCTTTTGTTCAAGGACTAAGACCATCTCTTAATTCCCTTAGTGATCCATCACAACATAATCACTATCCATTTAACTACCACTAATCAGTAGTTCTTACACAAGCATCTAGGGGTTTGGGTTATTCGCCCCTAACCCATGCTTCTAAACAACATAAGTATGAATGCCTTATCACGAGTTCACAACACATTTTATCTAAGCATGAACATATTCATATTTGAGCACATGCTAAATAGTGAACAATTAATTATAAGAAGGCATTTCACAAATTTCTTTATGCTAACAAGTGCATTTCCTTTTTGAACATTTCAGTATATCAATTTTATGTTCACATGCCAAAGCTCATTCACAAGACTTATCAAAACAGAATCTGGGCACAAAACGATCGATCAATATCTCGATCGATCGACAGTCGCGATCGAGCGACCTTTCGTGATCGATTGACCTTCGCGATCGATCGACCTTCCTGCTGCACAGCAGCCTAGAACATGGCTTTAAACCCTGTTCTTCTTCACTTCTCCTCATCCATTCACACATGCAACTTTCAGCAATTTATGCATACTTCTAATACAAATCACATAGCCCAACTTTCTCAACGATAATCTAATATTTTACACATGCAAGGGATTTCCATGAAGCACGATCCACATATAAACATATTTTTGAAAAACTAACCATTTCCCATCGTAAAAACCATGCAAAAACACTAAATTTCTCTTAAATTAGTACCCCTACTTACATGTTTGTAGCACACAAGTTTTGCAAGGATTTCCTTGAGCACAACCCCTTGAAACCTCTTTCTTTAGCTAGCTTCTTCAATCTCGTTTTTCCTCAC
>JAUPMG010157525.1:0-10885 GCA_031762675.1 Pachysandra terminalis | reverse complement strand
CGGGGATCGTCCCCAAACGATCCCGAGTTGGATCGTCCGATCCAACTCGGGATCGGACGATCCTTTACACCTTGCTCTTGTATGTTGTAAACCATCCTAATTAAAATATCTCAACCAATACCATTATCCTATTTTAGCCCGATAATCTCATGAAATCCACTTGGAGTTGACAAAGTAATTGTTTCCAACAAGGCTAATAACTCCTGCCATTGTAGATTAACAGAGCTCCTCAAACAATATAAAAGTTCATAACCATCTTCATTGAAATCTGAACATGCAATCGTGTGTTTAATGAAAAAAGTGAAAAGATTGTTTGTATGGTCTTGTGAGAAAAGAGAAAGCTTGAAAGCCTGATTCTTTTTCACCAAAAGAAGCACAACAATCATTTATTTTCCTTTGTTTCATCTAATTTCAAGAGTAGTTGAAACCTTTAAATTTTTTGTCAATCCAAAAAAAAGAGAGTTCTTCTTAAGACTTTAAGAATTAGATCAACTAACAAGTTGAAACATAGAACTTTAGAGAAACTTTTAGTTGTAAGCTTGCTATACTCATCTCACAAACCTGGTAGTAACAATGAGCCTGTGATCTACGAAGAGAAAAGTCACCAAGGCTAGATTTGAATTGCTTGTATTTAATCACAGTGACTGTGATCACCGAATTCAAATGAAACACCATCTCTGTAGTCTATTGGACTGTGATTTCTAGGAGTTGAAGAAGATGCAGCAGGTAACAAAAACCACCTGCTATATATGTTCTTCTTGTCTATCATGAATTGGTTTTTCTTTAAGAAAAAAGAGAACTAAGATGAAACATTCGTATATAAACAAGCGTTACATATATATATATATATATATATATATATATATATGAGTAATGGGAATTCATTCCACTGCCTGAAACCCATTCCAAGTTCCCAAAATTATTGTTAAAAGGGCCTAATTAATTATAATGGAATAATTACGCTTTTAATGAGAATTCATTCCACCACTTGAACCCATTCCAAGCAGTCTAATGAGTTCCCAAAATTATCGCTAAACGGGCCTAATTAATTATAATTTATCATTTAAAGTATGCCTAAACTAACATTTGTTAAAAAAACGTTTTTAGTTGTATTTGTAGGTTATATATGGAAACAAAAAGGGTGTAATTTAGTCAGTAAAATGGTATTTAAAAAATCAAAGAATTATTTTTACTGAAAGTTTTAATGAAAAGACAAATATAATCATTGTTAAATATCATATTACTTAAATAACAGTTAAGAAATTTTATAATTGTCACAGTTAATGAGAATAAATTAGTAAAACACAAACCATAAAAATGTATTATTCAAAAATCTTAAAAAACTGGTTCAACTCTATAAGTAGTATGATATAAGAACTTATATCATGAGGTTATTTTTATTTTTTTTCACAAACAAAATATATAATATATCATTAAGGGAACAGTTGTAATAAATTTGGCAAATAGAGAGGTATAGATGCAAAAAAAGCGATAGCATAGAAAGATGAAGGCAAAATAACACTTATTAAATAAAAGGATATTATAGTCGTTCAATTAAAACAAGAAACGGAAGTTTGCATCTTTTAACGTGTTGGATATTTTTAAAATAGATTTTAGTTTTGTTTTTTGTGTTGAAAATATTTTTTTTGAAATCTCTGGTCCCACCCTAAGTCACCAAAATGCCAAGTGGGTGCGGGAGCAAGAGCGCCAAACTTGAAAATAATATGTGATCCAGAGTACCTACAGAGCGTTTGTATATATAAATATAAACTATACTTCATTTACAAAGATATAGTTTAAGATTGGTATCTATCAACATTATTTAACCATTTTTATAATAAAACTCACTTGTTTTTGTATTTTTTCTAAAAAACCCTTAAAATAATAAAAAAATATCCATTATTTTTAATAAATTTAAACCCCTAAATGTTTTAAAAATATCATAAGTTCCACCGTTTTGATGCAACCTGATAAGTCATGAAATACCACATATTATACCCTTAATCACATGACTTATCTGGTATTTTCTCATATTAAACTCTTCATTTTACATAGAATTTACCAATTCTTTATTACCATTTAATTATCTTAATTATGCTTAATTTATTACTGCAGAGACAATTTTGGAGACCAATCTTGATCAAGGGAAATTGGACCCAAATCGGTTCAAACCAGATCGGATCAGATTAGATCAGATGGGTCGGATTAAGTTCAAAGGGAATGAATTTAGAAAGAAGGGTCAAAGCTTATAGAAGTCCCTAGCTTGATTGATGTTCAATTTTCGTGAAGATTTGCTCCACAAAAGAGGATGTTTTAATTTTGAGTTTAGGAAAGTTACTTTCCAGAATTTTACTGAACAGATCTCGGTATTTTGACCATAACTCATTATATAAATGTCCAAATAAGGTTATTTCAGTGGCCCTGGAAAGATAAGAAGTAGATCTACAATTTTTGTGAAGACATCAAAGTCCAATTCAATCGTTTGGAAGGTACAATAGGCAGTGCAAAAAGAAACTCGTAAAGTTTCCTGTTTTGAGGAAATCAAAGGGAAGTTACTATTTTCTTCAAGGTTTTCCTTCTCAAACTAAAGAGGACAAATTGGAGCTCTATAAAATGGGGAAGAATCACTAGTTTAAGAATCCCTTCTTCTTCTTACTTCTTTTCTATATTTTTCTGTAATTTTCGTCTTCTTCATGGAAGCCTAATTCTCTGGAAAGGCTAGGGGTGAAGTCTCTTGTAATTGGTATGCGTTTATTGTAATTCTTTATTTTAATGAAATTATGTTTTGATTGTTAATCTATTTTGATTCCTTGTGATGTATGATTTCTTCATTCTTTTTATGAGTTCAATCATGTTTTTCTCATCATTAAGAATAATTTTTCATGGTTTCTAATAGGAATCTAGAATTAAATTGAATGGGTTTTTCTAAAAGTATTATAGCCACGTCATGAACTACGGTTACGAAGTGTTCCTAAATTATTTTAGTTCAACCGAATCAAAGGTCTTAATAGCAATAAAGCATATATTATGTCCGAGTTACAATAATTTTCATATCGGTTCAAGGAACTGTCCCTATGCCTGCGCATTCTCACTATTAATTTTAAACCCTTTTTATTCACTTTTATTTATCCCTTAATTATTCTCTTTTAATTACTAGTATTTTTCCACTATTATAATTGTTCTTACACTCTTTTGTCTTGAATTATGTGCTCTCTGTGGTTCGACCTCGGACTCCCGAGAATTATATTTCTTCGAACTTCTGCACTTGGGAGTGAGCAAGAACAACCTTTTTTCAAAATAAAACTCGCTTGTTTTGTATTTTTCTAAGAAACCCCTAAAATAACAAAAATATCCATTATTTTTTAAACTTTAACCCCTAAAGGTTTTTAAAATATCATAAATTGCACTATTTTTAAGCATTTACTCCAATCCACGGATTGACTTTTCAAATCCGCGGATTGGTTACATTCTCGCACTCAGATTCGAGTTCTAAGCACCAGAACATCACCTATAAGTCACGAATTATGTGACTTAGGTCCCACCCAGTTGGACCGGGTTGATTGATTGCTTGGTTTGATGGTTCAGAGCCTCCCTGGTTTGGGTTGACCTTCCGATCGGATACACCTTATGGAGACAAGGTTGCACCCGATCAGATAGGTGTCAACCGAACATGTGCCTTTACATGGATTAAATCTTGGCCGTAGGATCTCGGTTGCACTTTATGGATGATGAGTGAAAGGGCACATGCCCTTTCAGAATTGATCCAAATCGTTAGATCAAGTTCATGCCTATTGGTGTGAATAGGCACATGTCTGTTGGTAAACAGGCACAGACCTATTGGTGAATAGGCACATATGAGTCTATAAATGGATTGCAAATCCATACTAGAATCATTCATTCGATTCAATTCCATAGCATCCAGATTCGACCCAAATCATATGTGTGTGAGAGATTCATTAAGGCTTTCAATGCTGTTTGGCATCATCAGCCTTTATACAAAGTGTCCTATTGTGATCGGACGATGCACATCCAAGAATCACAATGAATCTTGAATCAGAGGCTTCATTGTATCCTAAAGACATTTTCTCAATAACCCCTTAGTGCATTCGCGATCTTAATCGGAGGGGGAGAAACTTGTCTAAAAGAAAGCGAGCCGATCGTGCCTTGAAGTTTGTTAATCAACCCTTCCATACTTCTTATCCATCATATTTTTTCAACAGTTTTTTAGACAAGTTTCTGCCAAATGGAGGGTTCAGTAGTTTCATCTCTTCAAGTCACGAATCAGGACCCAGTATGTCTTGATCGTTTTGATGGTCACAATTTTACTCGATGCAAGAAAATGTGCTTTTCTTCCTTACTACTCTCAAGCTTGCCTACATCCTTGATGATGATCTAGAGACTATCCCAGAATCGTCAGAGGCCGATACGCCCGAGTTGATGGAGAAGAGACGTAAAAGAAAATAATACAACTTCCTATGTAGAGGACATATTTTGAATGCTCTCTCCAATTCAGTCTACAGTGCACACCATCATATACTTACTGCAAAGTTCATGTGGACGGCCTTAGACAACAAGTATCGCATCAAAGAGGAAAGTAACAAAAAAATCAACTTAACCATAAAATCAAAATCCTACGTTCCGATCAAGGTGGTGAATAGTTTCCAAATGAGTTTATAGATTTCTGTGAACCTCATGTAATTATTCATCAAGCCTTTGCTGCTTGTACACCACAACACAATGGTGTTGCTAAACGAAAAAATACGACTTTGGTTAAAATGGTTAATGCAATGCTAATTAGCGCTGGCCTGCCGCTCTCTCTGTGGGGAGAAGCTATTTTGTCTGCCTGTTATATTTTGAATAGAATTCCCTTAAAGAGAGTACATGTTACTCCCTATGAACTTTGGTTTAATCGAAAGCCTAACTTGAGTTGTCTCAAAGTATGGGGTTGTCTTGCTTATGTACATATTCCTGACCTTAAGAGACCTCAGTTAGGAAATAAGACTTATAAATGTGCCTTTATAGGTTATTCTAAAATTAGAACAACATATAAGTTTCTGAATCTTGACTCTAATAATATTATCGAGTCATTGGATGTAGAATTCTTTGAAAATAAGACTAGTTTTAGTTCTCATGAATTAAACTTAGAGAATTCAGAAGCTGCTCCTGTACTAATTAAGGATGTTACCAAAGATCATTATGTTCTTAGTCCTTCTGAGAACGTTGAACCTAAGAGGAGTAAGAGACAAAGAGTTGATAAGACATATGGACCAGACTTTATTATACATCTAGTTGAAGGAGATTTTTTTTTTTTGGTAAGTAAATTCCATTAAAATACTCATAAGGAAAGAACAGTTCAGGTTACAGACTTAGAGACAATTCTAGGGGTAGAGCGTCCCAGAAGATCATCGTTAAGGACTTTGCCTAGAAAAGAAGAGGGGGGGATCCAAGAGCAGGAATAATTGTCAATAGCATGGTTTGCAATGCAGTCAGCAACTTGGTTGCCTTCTCTGTAGGTGTGAAGAAAGATAACTCTTTAGCAGTGAGTGAGGAGGGATTGTACTTCAGCGATGATCCCACGAATGGATCACGGAATGGCAAAAGAATCTTTGGTGATAAAGGAGATAATACAAGTAGAGTCGCCTTCAATGATCAAATGTGACGCATTAAGGAATCTAGCGAGGCAGACACCTTCAAGTAGGACAACAACTTCAACAATCAGGGCATTGGTGGGGCCAATATAAAGCGCAACAGCTCCAAGAAATTTTTCAGAGGCATCTCTGCAGACGGAACTAGCAGCAACATCAATATTCAGGCCTCTCACAGCTCCATCAAAGTTAATTTTGACAAAGTTGTCACACGGAAACATCCAACGAACATGTATTTCCTCAGCTACCTTCATTGGTGTATTCTGCTTTGTATACCCATCAATTTTTTTCCGATTCATTATGCAAGAAAGAGAAAAAAGAAAGTGAGGATTTGATGTTGATTTCTGTAGCTTCGAAGATTACCTGGTTTCTTGTGTTCCAAATTGACCACAAGAAGTTTGCACAAGTGGCAAGCAAGCCTAGGGAATGTTTCCGATCGAGGGGGAGCGCCATTTCAAGTTGTGGGACAACCAACCTTTGACATTGTTAGTAGGACCCAGGTCTTCAATACACCCACCAACACCTGCAAACCAAATCGCCCTAGAAAAAGGGCAGTGGAAAAACAAATGTTCTGGATCTTCACTAGAGCAATGGCAAAGCACACATTCTTCCAGAGGAGCATTGAGTCTTCTGTGAAGAAGATCATTGGTTTCATTGGCATTGTGTGTGCATTTCCACAAGAAAAATCTCACTTTTTGTGGACAAGGAGTATGCCAAATTGATAACCATAAGTTATTATCATCTGTGGGGGTTACTAGATCATGGTGTGGTAGGTTATATGCAGATGCAACCGAGAAGCACCCATTGGCAGTTTTGCTCCAAACAAGTTGGCCATGTCTAAGCTGAGGGAAAATATGGATTGTGAGAATTTTCCTAACAATCTCACTTGGCCAAAGAGACTCCAGTAGTGGAGTGGATCCATTTTGATCAATAGGATCACCAACCATGACAATATCATTCCTATCGGGTGGGATAGGGGGAAGGGTCTAGTCAGTATCCATGTTGGGGATCCACTTATCATTAAATATGTTAATCGACCAACCATTAGCAAGAATCCAGTAGGAACCATTGAGAATTACCTCTTTGGTCTTACAAACTTTCTTCCATAACCAATAGTCTGTTGATTTGGGCCTGGTCTGGATAAAACCATCCGATCTACAATACTTGGTACGGGCCAAGTTAACCCAAATAGATGATTGATCCTTAAGGACAACCCAAGCCCTTTTAGAAAATAGAGCATCATTGAAGAATGTTGGGCTTTTAATGTTAAGCCCACCAGCTCTCAGAGGTTGGCAAATCTTGTCACAACTCAATGTGTGCAATGTTCTATCTCTTTAGGCTTTGCCCAAAGAAAGGATCTGGCCATAAGATCAAGTTTCTTCAGAGTAGCTTTTGGCAAATTGAGGCATGACATAAGATGCTGTGGCTGTCCAGCAAGGACAGTGTTGATAAGCACGGTTTTACCAGCCTGATTAAGGAATTTTGTTTTCCATCCCTCAAATCTTTTGCTAACACGACAGATAAGGTCATCAAAATGGTGCTTACCGAGCCTACCCGTGATAAGTGGCACCCCCAAGTAATTATTTATTCGCCTAGATGGCTTGACTTGAAGCCAACTGAAAAGATGAAACTATGTTTGCTTTAAATATAAAAGAAGAACCATCTTCTTATTTAGATGTTGTGACTTCTCGTGATGCTCTCTATTGGAAGGAAGCCATTAATGATGAGATGTCTTCTATTTTGTCCAATCAGACTTGGGTCTTAACTAATTTACCGCCAGGTGCTAGACCAATAGGTTTTAAATGGATATCTAAGAAGAAATTGAATGCTAATGGTTCAATTAATAAGTTTAAAGCTAGGTTTGTAGCCAAAGGTTTTAAACAAAAGGAAGGCATTGATTATTTTGACACTTAAGCACCTGTTGCACGGATATCATCTATTAGGGTTTTAATTTCTCTTGCTTCAGTTCACAAATTAGTTATCTATCAAATGGATGTGAAAACGACTTTTCTAAATGGCGATTTGGAATAGGAGATTTATATGGAGCAACCTAAAGGGTTTGTTCTCTCATGCCAAGAAAAGAAAGTTTGCAAATTAGTTAAATCTCTTTATGCTCTGAAGCAAGCTCCTATGCAGTGGCATGGGAAATTTGACCAAATAGTATTATCCCATGTTTTTAAGATTAATGATGCAGATAAGTGTGTTTATAGTAAATTCAATGATAATGTTAATGTTACTATTTGTTGATGACATGCTTTCTTTTTGTACTAACCTTAAAGTGGTGGAGGAAACAAAATTATTTCTATCATCTAACTTTGATATGAAAGATTTAGAAGAGGCTGATGTAATGTTAGGAATTAAAATCTTAAGAAAAGGGAATTGACTGACTTTATCTCAATCTCATTTTATTGAAAAAGTCCTAAGGAGATATGATCATTTTGATTATAAACCAGTTCCTACTCTTATAGATCCTATATCAAGTTAATGAAACACACTGGCCAATGTAAATCTCAATCAGAGTATTCCATTGTGATTAGGAGTCTTATGTATGCAATGAATTGCACAAGACCCGATATAGCATATGCTATAGGTATGCTATGCAGATTTACAAGTAATCCAGGTAGTGAACACTGGAAAGCAGTTTCTAGAGTTCTTAAATATTTGAAGGGGACTATAGATTATGGTTTGCATTATTCTTGATATCCTGCTGTATTAGAGGGATATAGGGATGCTAGTTCGAATAATGTAGAATCCAAATCAAAATCGAGTACTAGTTAGATCATTACGCTAGGAGGAGCTGTTGTGTCTTGAAGATCCAAGAAACATATTTGTATTTCTGATTCAACTATGTTATAAGAATTTACAGCTCTCGCAGATTTGTGCAAAGAAGCAGAGTGGCTTATGAATCTTTTAATAGACATTCCTCTTTGGAAAAAGCTAACTCCAGTTGTAATGATTCATTGTGAAAGCCAAGCGACAATGTATAAAGTCTCAAGTAAGACATACAATGGAAAGTCAAGACAAATAAGTCTTAGACATCAATAAGTGAGACAATTACTCAATGGTGGAGTAATTACAGTCGGCTATGTGGAGTCGAATGCAAACCTAGCCGATCCTTTGACGAAGGCCTTGCTAGAGATATGGTCTATAAGGCGTCGCAAGGAATGGAGTTAAGGTCACTAGCATTTCAACCATCTTTAATGGGAACCCAACTTATGTCTTGAAATTATAGACAAACTTCAATGGGTACAAAAAAGTTAAATGTATGGTTTAGCAGGGCACTAGAAATTACCTCATTCATAGATATTGACTAGTGTTAGGATCTGCATGAGAGAGACTTGATACAAATATCCTTAATAAGTCCTTAAATGTGACTCACAGATTCACCTGTATAGATTTACCTAGATGAATGGAGGAGTTAGACCACTTCCTATGAAAATCTTGACCGTTTTCTAGAGCACTCAAGAAACAGGGTACTGCACATGACCATTAACATGCAAAGCTAAAGGACACTCTATCACATGGAAATGAGTATTTATGATAGTCTCCGGTTTATCTCTAAGGTCCTTGGTTCAAAATCCGTTCACCACAGCACCCTGATAAACTTTGAGCTATCTATAATAAGCGAAAGTTCACGCTCAAAAGGCACTTATCATCTATGTACGAGGTTCCGCAATGATGCCAAGCTTGTAAAGTGTATTTATCCTCATTGTATTACTTTTCTTATTAATGAAGTCCATA
Organism: Pachysandra terminalis; assembly: GCA_031762675.1. Taxonomy (NCBI): domain Eukaryota; kingdom Viridiplantae; phylum Streptophyta; class Magnoliopsida; order Buxales; family Buxaceae; genus Pachysandra; species Pachysandra terminalis. The sequence goes on along the minus strand of JAUPMG010157525.1, from coordinate 1,499 downwards.
ACTATTTTGACAATGGTGGAGGATTGTTGGATATTTTCAAAATAGATTTTAGTTTTATTTTTGTGTTGAAAGTATTTTTTTGAAATCTCTTGTCCCACCTGGTTGGACCGGGTTGATTGATTGCTTGGTTTGATCGTTCAGATCATCACTAGTTCGAGTTGACCTTTCGATCGGACACACCTTATGGATCCAAAGGTCGCACCCGAACAGAAAGGTGTCAACCGAATAGGTGCCTTTACATGGATTAAATCTTGGTCGTAGCACCTTATGATGATGAGTGAAATGGAACATGCCCTTTCAGGATTGATCCAAATCGTCGGATCAAGTTCATGCCTATTGGTGAACAGGTACATGTCTGTTGGTGAACATGCACATACCTGTTGGTGAATAGGCACATGTGAGTCCATTAATAGACTGCAGATCCATACCAGAATCATTCATTCAATTCAATTCCATAGCATCCAGATTTGACCCAAATCATATGTGTGAGAGAGATTCATTAAGGCTTATTGTTTGGCATCATTAGTCTTTATACAAAGTGTCATGTTATGATCAGACGGTGCACATTCGAGAATCACAATAAATCTTGATCAGAGGCTTCATTGTATCCTGAAGACATTTTCTCAATAACCCCTTAGTGCATTTACCATCTTAATCAAAGGAGGAGAAACTTGTCTAAAAGAAAGCGAGCCAATCGTGCCTTGATGCTTGTTGATCAACCCTTCCATACCTCTGATCCATCATATTTTTTGAACATAACGCAAGTATGTAAATGCAAAAATTACGATAATAGAGAAGGATAGATACAAACTCTACGACCAAACTTGAAATCAACTTCTTTGAGAGTGTATTTGGCTTTGCTTCTTTAGGCCCCAAATTTTATTTATGTGCCTAGAAGTACTTTAGTTACATACATTGCATTTGATAAACAATTATAGAAGTACTCAATCAGAATATAAAATTGAAGTTGTCACTTACCCACTTCCTCAAGTTACTTTTTCGGGAATTGCCTTGGTCAATTAAGTGATACTTTTATTGATACTTTTTTTTTCACTCAGTTTACCACTTTTTTTTCTTCCTAAAATTGCTTCTTAGATAAACATTTGGGTGCTATTTCGCATTGCTTCTTAAAAAGAGAAGCGATTCGTTCAGAATTGATTCTTGTAAAGCGCTTTGTAAAAATTGTTCCAAATGAAAAGATAGCATTTGGTAAATGCTCATTTTAAGAAGTATTTTTAGGTCCATAAAATAGGAAGTGGCAAAAATATCATTTAAGTGACTAAACTGATTTTTCCAAAAGCAACTACGAGAAGCAAAGAGTAAACTGCTTCGATGGAATCACCATTTCAATAGCGCACTTCATTCAAAATTGTTTCTTAGACATGTTTATCAAACGCTTAGGCTGCGTTTGGCCCGACTTGGGCTTATGGATAAGCACTCATTGGATAAGTTGCTCAATGGGAGCACTTATCCACAGCAACAATAAATTGCTTATTTGA
>JAUPMG010157514.1:0-10886 GCA_031762675.1 Pachysandra terminalis | reverse complement strand
TATATATATATATATATATATATATATTTATGAAATAAGTCTAATGAGATGTGAAGACCAATCCTAATTGGATGAATAATATATCCTAAACATATGTATATGCTAATCATAGCTGATGTATATGATGATATGTATGCTTTACAGTATATGTGTTGCAAGGTAAATAGAACCTTGATTGATTTGAATCACTAGAAACGTGATGTGAATATCTATGTTATTATGAAAGATTAACTGAATGATGAATAATGTTTATGCTAAATAATTTGCATCAGACGTGGTAATGTGATGAAAAGGCATAATGATGTATGTCCTTGAAAGTGCTTGGCTATAAGAGTTCATTTGTTTATGAATAACATGGTGTATGCAAAAGAGGAACTTGTGTGTGATTCTGAGTTATGTGGTAACATGGAAGTGCGAATCCATGATGTATGATGATCTGAATGGTTGTAGATGCTTTGTAATGAAATGCTTTCTATTTATTGCATTTAGTTAAATTTAGTTGAACTGGAATACCCTTGCATTAAATGATGACATCACAGTCTAGAGGACCATGTCAGATTTAGACTCTATAGAGAGCCATTTGGTTTATTGCTGATGATGAGAATGCCCGGAGAGGCAAGAAATGGGTGAGGACTAAGATGGTCCAAATTGCTCAAGTAGATAAATAACCATTGAAAGAAGTGAACTGATGTGTCATGGGGGAGTGTGGTGCCCCAGATTCATCCCGTGATAAAAACATAACGGTGGGACTTGACTTTCTTTGGGTTGTAAGGTCCTAAAACTGAGATGTACGCGTAGACTCTATTGCGGTTCCCATAGCCTGTGTGGCCCATGTAGTGCCAGGACATTTGGTAGGACAGGTGGGTTGAAATCCGACCTCGGATCCTGTAGCCCTGTGAGGCCTAGTGAGCCAAGGGCCCATGGTAGGTAGAGTACAGATATAGCATGGACATCAAGGGTCATACTTTTCCATGGCATGCATTAACATGTTTATGTGATTGTATTGTGAATTGCAAAACAAAAGGGAGATATGACTCTCTATTGTGAATAATCATGAGCATACGACGTCATGTAGTTGAGTAGATGTGAGTGGACTGGCATGCATGTTACCAAGCCCGGTGAGAATGGATGAGTGATCTGCATGGTATGCTGATTGTTGTGATGAACCTGATTTAAATAGCATTTAGTATATGTTAAAGATCTGTATTTAGAAGGTACTAAGGATTTTGACCAATAGATGTTAAAATTAGAATCTAGTATACGTTAAGAATGGTAGTTGTAAATGTTAGGTATGGAATTATGTAGATATCACATGTGAATAAGAATAATTGGAGAACTGGGAGGTTTAAATGATAAAATTAGAATCATGTAATACTACGGATAGAACTATGTAGATGTGAGAAATTGAATCGTATAGAAGCGAACGACGACTTACGATAATATTATGAATTGAATCACTTGGAGGTTAAGAACTTAAGTAGATAAATGTAAATGTCAAGTACCATAGTATCAATTTATCATAAATCACCTAATGAAGGTGACTAGTAGTGTATCCAGTATATTTTTAGAACTAAATTATATAGAGGTTAAGGTAGTGTTAATGGTGGTTAAAACAGGAATTAATTCGATAATAAGGTTAGAATTGTTTAGATGTTGGTGACGGATTACAAGAAGGTTGTGAAAAAAATTCCATAGAAGTTAACCATATAAATGCATAAGTGGTAAGGATTAAATCTTGAACTCTATCGATCATCTATATAGTATTCCATATATTTATACTGGTTGCATTTATGAGTAAATACCCGGTTATTGCGAGTTTACTCATGAGCTTTATAGCTCACCCTCGTTGATATATGTTTTTCAGGTTATGCTGCTTACTCTGATAGATTATTGGCTGGCTTTGGGTAGAAAACTTCATCATCACGAACCGGTTAGTAAGATCCTGGTAATGTATATCTATAATTCAGATTATAATTGACTCTTGTAATTCACTTGTTTGCCACCTCTTGTGGAGGGGGTGAGAGCCTCATTGCCAGATTCTAGCGGGGACTTCAGACAGGTACACCCTAGGATCGGGATGTGACATGAGGTAAACCCATCTGCGTACGGGTCCGACTCCCTGACGGGAGGACAGTCTATCGGCTATGATGCCAGGAGGGACCTCCAGCGGTGGAGGGTCCTAACCAATCCCGAATTCTGTAGTGTTGCGAAGTTCTACAAGACCCGGTTGCGCCACCACTTGATGTAATCTCGGATCATCCACACGATGAAGCAAGGGCTGTAGTAGAGGAACCCAAGGTAATCGATCTAGCATAAGGAAATGGACAAAGTAAGCTGATTAATGTGAGAAAAATCCTTGATCGAGAAGAGAAAATGGCCCTAGTTAGATTACTATCCAAATTTGAGGACTGTTTTGCGTGGTTTTATGGCCAGACACCTGGCCTTGACCCCGTGTTGATCACGCACCAGCAAAATCTTACCTGGGAACAGAGACCAATAAAATAGGCACTGCAAGTCTCCCAACCTGAACTTGAAGCACAGATCAAAGCAGAAGTAGAAAAATGCTACAAGCAGGTTTTGTCAATTTTCGATGATAGGACATATGAAGAGTAGGAAGTCAATGAAGTCTAAGATACAGGCGGTGCCTGGTCGATGAGCTTTGATGGATCTTCCTTCGTCGTCATTGAAGGAGAGGAATAGTCCTCATAGCCCCGGACGGCTCATCCCACTCTTTCGCCTTCAATTTAGATTTTCCATGCACTAACAACAGCGTAAAGTATGAATCTTTCCTAATTGGCCTGACCATAGCAAAGAATATGGGCATCCACGATCTGAGAATCTTGGGAGAATCCAACCTTGTTGTTAAATAGGTGTTGGAACATTCGCGGTCAAGGAAATATTGTTGTCCACATATCGGACAATGGCACATCGCTTCTTAGACTCATTTCAATCATGCACATTCGATCTCATGGAAAGAAAAGATAATAAGCATGCAGATGCCCTGGTCTCAATTGGATCCCACTTGCCTATTGAGGGATCCCATGCCAATATCCAGATCGAGAAGAGAACATTACCATCCGACTGGCAAATAGAAGTGATAATGGGACTCGGGAAAGACACTTGGATAGTAGACATCAAATAAAAGCTTCGAACACCATCCCAATACCTAAAGGAGGTACGGTCTTTTAGCAGCCACAAGTGACTACTTTATCATAAGGAAACTGATGGAATCCTGTCCAGATGGCTGTTGGCGATGGAGGCTCGACCTAGGTTTGCACAGGTGCACGAACAAACATGCGCCATATTGTCAGCAGCAGCTATCAGTCTATATTGAAGATTGTAGCGCCACCATTACTACTGGCCGTTGATGTTGAAGGACATTGTCGAATTACAGAGGAACTGCCCGAACTGCCACAATTCCCCTGACAAGGCAGAATGTAACATTTCCTACAACACAGAGGATTGAAGAAGTCCCTATTTGGAATACCTGAGTCATGGCCATGCACCGGAGGACAGAATGGCAAAGAGGAAGGTCATCCGATACAATCTCAAGGAAGGGGAATTGTTTCGCCTAGGCTTTGGCCGATAGAATCTCAGATGCCTGGGGCCTACACAAGCGAAGAGAGCCCTCGAGAAGGTACACGCGGGAGAATGCGGCGAACACCATGGTAAAAGTAAGTTGTACCACCAGCTACTGAGTATTGGATATTACTAGACACCGCAGCCCACATCAAACGATGCCACAAATGTCATGTCCATGGTGACCTAATGCACGCCCCGACCGTTTCTTTACAGCACATCAAAACACCATGACCTTTCCACACGTGGTACCTTGATTTGATAGGACTCATTCATCCACTCTTGAAGGGGGACCAATGGATACTCATAGCCACTGAATATTTCACCCAAATTGGTAGAGGCCACACCGTTGAAAAAGCTGATTGGGTAGGCAGTGGCTCAATCCTTGAAAGAGAACATCATATGCCACTTAGAAATTTCAAGCTGCATCATCTCGGATAACGAAACACCTTTCCTCAACCGACATGTGTGACAATTGTTACGTGCTTATCGAGTACAGCACATGAAGTCCACACCCTACTACCCAAAAGGCAACGGGTAAGCAAAAGTAACAGAATGCTTCTAAAGGTTTTGAGCAAGATGGCATATGATAACCACACCAAATGGCGAGACTTCGTCACTTTGGCACTATGGGCACACCGCAGATCTGCACGGAGCCCAATAGGACACACATCATTCAGCCTAATGTATGGGACAGAGGCAGTGTTGTCAATCGAACTCTCCTTCCCTACTAAAAGAATCTTCGCCAACCCATCCTTAGAATGGGACGATCCGACATGGCTATCTAGCCGGACAAAAGATCATGAAATACTTGAAACAGGGCAGAATGAGGTAGAAGATAAGGCAGACATTTATAAGACACAAATCACTAGAGCATACAACAAAATGGTTAAGTCAAAAACCTTCACAGAAGGTGACTTGGTCCTCAGAACAGCGACGCATGTGAGGAAAGGTCTATCCTCTCCAAAGTTTATGCCTAAATGGTAAGGAACTTAATCACGAAAACTCAAGCTGCAGAAAACTATTGTAGCTACAATGGAAGGAAACAATCTATTTGATCCAATCAATGGCAAATGGCTGAAGAAATAGCACTCTTAAAAAAAAAAAAAGAGAAGAAGAGTATCACATCCCAAAATCTGGAAATATCAATGGAGACCCCAAGAATTTGAGTTGTAACTCTCACCCCATATCCTTATGGAAGTGGTACACAAATGAAAGCATAAGTGGAAGCAATAATATTAATAATTCTAATAAATATAATAAAAGTTACAATCTGTTCATAAATCAACTGAGTCTAATCTACAATCTATATTATCTACATATATCTTCTATTCCCGTAATTCCCATAGAGCAGCTCACTTCTATAGTTTTCATCAAATACCTGAAAAATATTAATAACAACAACAAAAGCTGAAAGCTCAGACGAGTTAGCCCTTCAAATCAGGGTATTTACTTAAAAACACATGTTATGAGAAAATAATAATATGATATAATAACTGAAGAAATAATGAGTAATTTCTCTTAGATATCAGCAATACACACACACCATATAATGTAGTTCTCTCCCATCTCACTTGGTATTTGGGCAAGTCCACATAACTTGGTCTCCTTTAGTAATATGCCTAACTCTATATGATAACGTGCAAGTCAATGTGCATCATACAAAAGACTATCATACAATAACAAGCACAAGAATATGAAATGCAATGCATGCCGTTTGGCATTCAAATAGTGTATGTCTCACACTAGATCCAGTCCAAACTACCCAAGATGTTCTTGTCACATCCTGAATCCGCGATATATAATCTCCAGGGATTCAATTGTGACCTTTGGATCCAACCAATGGATGCTGTCCAAATCACAAGTACCATCCCATATGGTCCATCAGAATTAAATTAAATACAACAGAAGTCTCAATTAAAAATGATCCAATTACATCATCATAACATGTTCCAAAATTCAGAATAATATAAAACAACTAAAGCATCATCATTGTGCCCTTAAGGGTACATTACATCAGCTCCAATAAAATAAAACAGAAACTTAAAACAATAAACAACCACAGCCTTGAGCCCAAGTCCATCCAATCCAAGTCCAGCCATACAACTCCTCATCCTTGCCGGAAACCTGTTGCGCGTAGGCGTGAGCTTTGAAGGTCCAGTAGAAAACCAAGGACTATGCCTCCCATTATCATAGTCACACAACATTAACTCACTCCATGCAAACCCATATATCAGCACATGCTTTCCAATCTCATACCCATAATAATGATAAACAACACACATATAAACTGAATTAAAGAACAACAACATCTATAATGAAGATATGAATATGAACACAAATCATGCATAATGATGCTAATGGCACACACATACAACGAATGATAGTGAAGATGAATGCACATGATGTATAACGCTAATGAATGAAGTGATATGGATAAAATGGATGCATATGCAAGGTTTTAGGCATTGCCTAACCTTGTAACCAACTGTCACATCTCTTTTTGGGAATTCTACCCAAAGAATGTGTCAACACTCACCCATACTCATTTCCTTTCAGGGAATACCACCCAAAGGTAGGAACTACCATACTCATTTCCTTTCAGGGAATATTAAACAAAGGTAGGAATTACCATATTACTTCCTTTTAGGGAATGATACCCAAAGGTAGGAAATACAATAACTCTTCCTTTTAGGGAATGATACCTAAAGGTAAGAAATACCTTAACTCTTCCTTTTATGGAATGATGCCCAAATGTAAGAAATACCATAACACATGCATGTAGACACAAATTCTCATCAGAATCTCCTAACTTGGGAAATCTGGAACCCAACAATGATCTCTCTAGGATCACACACCACCTCATGCGTACCTGATACCTAGGTCATACAGGGACCTCACACATGTCACATGCATATCTCATACATTTCATGCACACATAATCTCATTCATCATGATCAACCATTTCTCAGGGAAAACCAGTAACACATGCTTCTCATAGATCATAATATACAATATAACTTCATAGTAGACTACAATTCAACACATTTACACCACATTGTTGCACAAATCATTACACACTTTATTCTGGAAATCTAGCATCACACGCAACCCCAATATGACAAAATTTCACTCCCTGTAAAATTTCAGGGTTATTAGGCTTCGGTCCCCACTTTCGGTCGACCCCCAACAGGCCTGAGACCCTTGGTCCCCCCTTCGGTCGACCTCTGACCTCGGTCTTTTTTCTAGAAACTTTCCCCACATCTTCGTGAACTTCGGTCCACCACTCGACCAATCCTCGACTAGACCAAGACCTTCGGTACATTTGTCAGTTGACCCCCGACAGAACTAAGCCTCGTATTTTCCAGAAAATTCCCTAAATTCCTATTTTAATTCCAGTTTTCATCATATATCATTGCAATATCAATCAAACGTACATACAAATCATTTCCGCATTATTTACATCATTCCAATTTTATTATACATCAACTCACACATATATTAATTTTGATATTAGGTCAAAGAATCACTAGATCTTAACCACATTAACATTCATATCAACATACAACAAAGCCTACACATATTAATCTACTTTCACATCCATGATCATACATAACCCATACATCATATCTAAAGAACATTACTTATTCATCATTATTCCTTATCATTACATCTCTATGATAATGAAAAGAGGGAGAACCAAGGAACCTACCTTGTGAAGCTTTTTCTGCAAAATTTCTAGCAACACAAGATCACTCAGAGTCCTCATCTACCAAGAACTTCTTTTCCTTTCTTTTCTCTTCTTTTCCCTTCTCTTTCTCTTCAGCAAAACCAATCTCAACCCTCTCTTTCTCTCTTGGTCGTGTACACCAAGGCAAGGGAAAAGGTGGTTATGGAAACTTTCCTATAACCCACGTATCTTAGTTGGAAAGAGGTTGAGAGAATTAAGTAACTCTCCCTCTATCCAAAATAGTCAACACTAACTCAAATTTAACTGGAAATGTCCAAACTAACCTTACTCACTCCCATTGACCATACGACCAGTCCTTAGTCCACTGGTCCACACGTTGAGCCCAAAGCCCTAATCTCCTGAAAAAAGTAAATATCATAAGTAACTTCCTAATATTAACATATAAGCCCTTATAGACCGTTCTCATTACATTAACTCACCTAATCTGAAATTTAAAACCATAGTCTATTATAATTTTCCACAAAGGTTTATAGTATTAAATCACAATTAAATTATAGTAATTATGATTTAAGGACAAGGGTCACTACAATCTACCTCCCTTAAATGAAATTTCGTCCCAAAATTTACACACCTCGATATGTGAACAAAGATGGATATCGTTTATGAATCTCATATTCGAGTACCCATGATGCTTCAGACTCATCATGATGGTTCCATTGTATCTTCACTAATGGAATAGTCTTTATCCTTAGTACCTGCTCCTTAATATCCATGATCCGTACTGGGGATTCCTTATATGACACATCCTCTCGGCGCTGAAGTTCCTTCCAGTCCAATACATGTAAATTGTCCAGTTTGTATTTCCTCAACATTGAAACATGGAATACGTCATGAACAACAACCAACTGAGGCGGTAGTGCAAGACAATAAGCAACACTTTCTAAGCATTCGAACACCTCAAATGGTCCAATGAAACGAGGTGCAAGTTTCCCTTTCTTGATGAACCTCATTACATCCTTCATTGGTGAAACCTTCAAGAATACATAATTATTAATGCTGAACTCCAGATCTTGTCTTCTACGATCCGCATAGCTCTTCTGACGACTCTGATCTGCATGCAATCGATCCTGAATGATCTTCACCTTCTCAGTAGTCTCCTGGATTAGTTTCGGTCCAAGAACACTACTCTCCCCAACATCTGTCCAACAAATAGGTGATCTACATGGCCTCCCATACAATGCCTCAATGGAGCCATGCCGATACTGGACTGATAACTAATATTATAGGAATATTCTGCCAATGGGAGATGATCACACCAACTTCCTTTGTAGTCCAAAATACATGCCCACAACATGTCCTCGAGTATCTGATTTACTCTCTTGGTTTTCCCATCAATCTGTGGGTGAAAGGCAGTACTGAAATCAAGTTGTGTTCCCAAAGCCTTCTGCAAACTCACCCAAAACTAAGATGTAAACCTCGCATCTCGATCATAAACTATGCTTGCTAGAACCCCCAAGTAACCTCACAATCTCGTGAATATATAGCTGTGCCATATCATCTCTCGATGCCGCAATTCATACTGGTAAGAAGTGAGCCAACTTGGTCAATCGATCCACTATTACCCAAATAGAGTAACACCCATTCTTGGACTTAGGCAATCCCACAATGAAGTCCATGGTCACATGTTACAACTTCCATTATGAAATAGGGAAGGGGTGTAGCAATCTAGTTATCCTCATGTGTTCTGCCTTAACTTGCTGACATGTAAGAAACTGTTCCATAAACTAAGCAATGTCTCGCTTCATACCCGAACACCAATATACTCTCCTCAAATCATGACACATCTTGGTGCCTCCAGGAAGAATCGAGTATCGTGACTTATGAGCCTCCTCCAAAATCTCATTCCGAACTGCTTCATCATTGGGAATAAAGAATCGACCTCTAAATTTGATCACACCATTTGAATGTACCAACCAATTCGGCTTCATCTCATCTACTGCCAAAAGATGTAAATTCTGATTTCTGTCCCTTTGAAATCTGGTCCAACAATGATGGTCTAGCCACAAGGCTAGAGAGTATCCCATTCATTTTACTCTCATTAGATCTAATATCTAAGGTACTAAAGGCTTCTACCAAACTATGTTCCTGTCGCATCAAACAAACTAAAGTGTTGCGGGGCTTACAACTTAAGGCATCTGCAACTACGTTTGCCTTCCCCGGATAATATTGAAGTGTGGTGACATAATCATGCACTAGCTCAATCCACCTCTCCCTCATGTTGAAATCTTTTTGAGTAAACATATATTTCAAATTCTTGTGATCCGTGAAGAGCTCAAAATCTTCCCCATATAAGTAGTGTTTCCATAGCTTCAAGGCAAACACCACCGCGGCTAGCTCCAAATAATGAGTATGGTGGTTACGCTCACGAACTTTGAGTTGCTGAGATGCATAGGCTATGACTTGCCTTTCCTGCAATAACACATATCCCAATCCCAGCAAAGATGCGTTTGTATGCATTGCCAACTTCTTCCCACTGAATGGAATCACTAACACCGGAGCTGATGTCAATTTCCTTTTCCACTCCTCAAAAGCTGACTCACACCGATCATCCAACATAAGTTAGTATCCTTCTTCGTCAGACTAGTCAATGGAGCTGAAATCCGATAAATCTCCTATAATCAGTGTTTGCAATGTTGTCGACATGTCACCCATGTCGTGCGACATGTCACCATTTATGAGGTGGGCAACACGAAACCAGGGTACAAATCTCTTTACCCTGGTTTCAACGACATGTTGCCTATGTCGCCCGACGTGAGCGACATGTCGGGCGACATGATTGTAAGAAATAAATAGTTTGTGGTTTCGGAGACATGTCGAGTGACATATCTCCCAAACCATGTAACAGGGGCAATCTTGGAAAAACCAGGACATGTCACGAGTGTCGCTCGACACTCGCGACATGTCGTGGTTTATAGGGGAAATCTGCCCCAAATCAAGCAGATTTCCCCTCAAACCTTCAACTCTCTCAAAATTTCTCTTCCTCTTCCCATTTTTTTCTAATTTCTCCCCAAAGCAAGTGGGATTTCATCGGGTTTGTGTACGAAAACACAAATCGAACACCGATCTATGACGCTATGCCGTTTGCAAGCCTTTCACTGATGAAATCAAGGTAAGAACTAAATTTTTTTAGATTTAGAGTAAATTTGTTCATGAAATCATATATATTAATTATATGTTAAGCAATTGCACCCGATCTACATATGGGTGACGTTACTTTTTTTTTCAAAATAAATATATTTATTTAATTATTGTTTCTAAAAAATACATAATATATATATATATGTATAATGGGTATTAAAAATGACATAAGGGATTATATTTATGTCATAAATATCAGAAAATTGTTTTAATAAATTTTTGTAATTTAAATTATAAAAATAAATTCTGGCTTAAATTTTAGTAATTATTTAATTATTAAAAAATATTTATAATTTAAATATTTAAAAAATCAATAAAATTATAAAAATACAAGAAAAATAATTGAAAACAATATTACTAAACCTTAATAGTTTATGAGTTGAAATTTACTTTGATTAATTTTTGAAATTATTTAATT